>JBAIZZ010000090.1:54067-93661 GCA_037355905.1 Heliconius aoede | reverse complement strand
TTTCTATTATGTTGGTCACATTAGGTATGTGGGGTTGCCTCGATTTGCCTAACGAGTAGCAAAGCAACATTGAAGCATCGGTGTTTCTGTAAGCGTCAAAGGGGTAAATGCTAAATACAAACCTCCCCCCCCCCCCCCTAACGATCTCTCCAGGGGTGTTTCCAAAATTCATCGTGTGGCGGTCGTCGTCAAATATTTGAACACGTTCGAGCCAACAGACAGCTTACCGGAGTAAGCCATGTAATAGCTGTCCACAGGAAATTGTCTGAACAATTTGTCGTAAATATTTGTTGTGTCCATGAAGGAAATGGTTAGTATTTGTTCAGGTTGATTTTTTTGTTGAGTATATATATATATATATATTTTTGTGGATTTACGTTTTTTTTTTTCATTTTCACCATTCTTGTCCATCTAGCTTACCCTAAAGGAATGTGAGAAAAAAATGTTACTATTTGATTTTAACAGCTTTTTGAGTGACGAAAATATAAACGTGTGGGAATCGAATCCACGACTGTCGTGTGTAAAGTCAAACACTACTGTACCATAATCAAATATTGGAAAAGATGAAAAGGATCAAAAATTCTATATTGTAAAAACAACATTATAAGGCTATTTGTAAACAAAACCTTTTTTTACCGAGACTATAAGCACAGCACACAAAGCAAGAATATTGAAAAGCAAATTTGATTATACGAATTGGCGGCATTACCGTTCTATGGGAAAAGCATTTCGACCAATTTCATATTCATCGCGGCAATCGGCGGTGGATTGTCGAAAGGAGAGCTTCCTGCTCGGTCGCCGCACAATAGCCATAGAAACGCATTTTGTTAGTATTTTGTAGCAGAATGTTATGATTTTCATTTTTGGTGTATTTTGTGTTCAACGTGAGAAAAATTTTGTGATTTATCAAGATTATAAAACGCTAATTCATTTTTTTTTATAAAACGTCGAAGAATCTGACGTAAGCGTAAAAATAGATTAATGTTTATTATATTTTCTTCTTCTTTTATTGTTCTGACCGTATTACATTTTATATAGTTCAAGAGACATGACTTAGATGTTAAGGTCGGGTAGTAAGACGTTGACCTCACTTAACCTCGTTTGCCAAAAATTAAGAATTATTGTCACTTGGGAAGTTGTTGGTAATGAACGACTATAAAGAAAAATATACCTCATGTATTTACATATATATTCAATTAAAGATTTTTTTTAGTAATATTTTTATCCAACACAATGCTAACTCAAGTACTCATCTTGAGATCCCGTTTTCATTCCGAGATATGTAATTAGATAATGAAAACGGTATCTCGAAATCGATCTCAGACTTGAAAGTGGTGTAAAATTACGGGCCAAACTCGTAGTTGAAGTCACAATTTAACTTCATATTCAAAGATTTGTACAATTTAAAAAATAAAAAAATATATTTATAAGGTAAATAGAAAACCCATTGTGTGCACTGACGAAGCGTTACTACTTATGCTCCTAAACACGTCATTTAGTATCTATAAATAGATAAGACGGAAAAAAATACTTAACAATTAAAATCCGAACAAGATCCGTGGTCATGGGTTCCGCAGGGGCACAAGCGAGTGACCACAATCGAGGCAGGTTATCGGTTCAATTCTCACTTGAGGAAATGTAATGTTTAATATTTTCATTTCCTCGCTCTTGTAACGAGAGAAATCGCAGCGTTGAGTTCTGCCACTCAACACGCCATGCCTCAGAAACCGTCATAGAGCGGGAACAAGATTTTATTGGGAACGGAGTATCTTCACTTAACGTTTTGAATATTATGTTCAATTGTAAAAATTAAATCAGAAGTTATAGTACATTGTAGAAGTGGCGCTAGTATAAAAATAAACCGTCTGTGTAACTGTCTCGACTCGAGAAGCGATGCGTGAAAATGCTGAAAGGTCAAACGTAGAGGAATCGGGTCAATGGTTCACTTTTATTGGCCTATAGATAAGAGTGATAAATGTCTAACCTATTAGATGATTTTAACTATAGGTAACTATTTTTTAGCGTCACGCATTTGTAGTAAATGAAATCTAGTGTTAGGACACTCCATTCACAGTTTTTTTTTGGAGTTACGCCGTATCCCGCAAAAAGCTGCACAGACAGAGGAAGCTTGGGTATCCAGTGTGACAAACACTCCGTTCCCGTTGAGTCACAACGTCGAACCTACAACCTGTGGCGTTCAGCTTCGCTTGTATCCAAAAGCCGCGACAGACCTCTGTTCTACACTTTACAAAAAAAAGCACTTTCTAAGCACTTTACAAAAAAAAACTACAATATCATACAGCAACTAAACAAGCCGACGTTAATGTTCAACATTTCAATTTGACTCGATCACAAACGCCACTATCAATTAACGTACGAACTTTATTTGTAGCGGTTTCCAATTAATAAGTCTACGGGCGCTCCGTTATCTTACAAAGTTGCTTTATTACTTTCTTTCAACAAAGTGGAAAGGTACAGAGAAATGTTGTAGAATTAAAATGGATTTATTTCTTAATATTAATCTCAGATTTGTAGGGTGAGGCTTATATAAAAGTATTACTTATTTATGTAAAAACAGACAAATGCGGCCAGTCGTGACGCAACGCGGCAGATTGTGGGTTCTATTCCCACTCGAGGAAATAAAACACTTAATATTTTCACTTTTTCGCTTTTGTGTGGCGCAAGGCGCGACGTTGAGTTTCGCCACTCTAGCGGACTCTCAGTTGTAGCTTCTTATATCTTCTTCAATAATAAAAGTACATTGTGTTATTTAAGCTTATTTATTTTTATCGGCGTTATAGTGCAATGGATCTCTATTTGATTGTAGTAGTAGTAGTTATGAGTTCGATTGGGACTCGAAGGAAAGATTATTTCTATCACTGATATTCAGAACGTAAACTTGGAAAGTAGGTGGAGACTGGAGTGTTTTAGCACTATGTATTTTCTGCTCGCTTTTTACAGTATTTTAAAATATTAATATGTAATCTTTCTGTATTAATAGCTATTCGTAGTTTAGTATTTACACAAAACAGAGACATAAATTACAATTACCTCTAAGCTTACCTAACAGATGTTCATGTTATAATAGAACAGGGTTAATAAATTACCAACGATGCTTCCACTCTGCGAAGAATGAAGCCCCCAAGGCGTCGGGGTCCAACAGAAACATTGTACGCACGCTCCAACTTAAATATTATAATACTTACTTAAGGCTAAATTGTACTACGATAATATAATTATACTTATTAATATGAAATATGGGTTGTCAATTGGAATTTAAAGATTTTGTAATAATATAATTGTTTTTTTTTTTGGAAATTAAAAGAATTTAATGTTAAACAAAGTTAATTTATATTTTTCTTCCAATTTATAAAGGCTGCGGTCTAGGTTAGGTCTTATAAAATTACGCCATACAGACAGACAAAATATATAAAATAAATAGTGAGATATCTCCAGGCTATTATTATCGTAAACAATGTAATGATACGTTATATATAATATATTATGTCATATCATTAATGTTAAATAAACACATTATGCCTATTATTAAATAATAGACTAGTGAAATATATAATACTTTACTTTATGTACTCGCAAGATGGAAAAGTCCTTAAAAAGCCCTTAGAAAATATAAACTAGTTGCAGTAGAATTAGGTCGTGTTGCCATTTTCATACTTAGAATGGCTTAGAATGGCTTGGTTCCAAATTTAGAACTTTGAATAAATGGTTGCCAAAATTTGCTTTAAGCCACTACAGGATTAATCCACTGAATTTTGGATAAATTTATTATGATTTCAATTAAACTTGTAACATTTTGGTAAATGCAATTTATGTTATTGGCATATAATATAATTTAAAATTAAATCTTATATCTTCAGTGGTACTTTCATAATTATATATACTTATTTTCTATATATAAACATCTTAACGTTGTATCCCGCGATAATAGACAAAGAGTATGTTAAAACACTGTTCACTTCGATGTCTTGCATGAATGAGAAAATTTAAATTATTCCTTTTCCCTAGAATGAATCGAACCCACAACCGTCACTTGTTGTCGTCGTTGTTGCTCTCCGCCACGATGGCCTCAAAAAGTTATTACTATTTATATGTTTCATTTTATACTTATTTATGAATATGAATGTTTATGGAGTAGTTAGTTTATATATCACTTTTCCATGGGAACTTCACATTTTCGTATTATTAACGTTTAGACTGGACGAGGATTTATAAAGGTTTCGTAGTTAAATAGCGTGGTACTGGCAAATATCACCATCTCACCTTTATTTGAGATTCTTATTATTATTGTGAGAATGTGTTTAACTGAGGTCATCGTGGCGCAGGGGCACATGGGTGTGTCTGTAACGCGAGGGTTGTGGGTTCGATCCCCACTTGAAGGAATGCATTATTATATCCAAATATATTAAGATATCTATTTATAATTAGCTAATAGCCCGCAATATTGTTTATGCTGAATAAGTGTGTAAGATAAAAAAAAACGCAATTTTTCGCGTTTCCGTATGAATTTCGAGAAGTCCTCAGAACATGTCAAAATTAAATTTACGAAGTCTAGTGGATTCTAGTGCACTCTTATAGTGCGTCTTTATAAACCGCTCTCAATTCTGATATCAATCTTGAGATGCTTTTTCTATCATAAATAAATATATTTATGAATGAAAACGGGCTTAACTACAGGCTTCAATGACGGAATAGTTGTATATACATATCCTGATGGTAACCTTTTTGAAAGCTCAAATATCGTACTTAAAGTGAAACTTTACAGTACTTTATGAGAGTAAACTTTCCTTTGAAATTTACAATGATTCTTTGTATTTAATATTAGACAATGGAATGCCATCTTTAATTTTCGTCTTTCAGTAACTAAAGCGCTGTAGCGATGTAATCGCTGTAAATCATACGTTCATTGAACTGTTAAGCAATGAACAGATTTTAGCGCTAATATGATAATAAAGTAGAATTAAAATCCCTTGGAACTAACCCAAATATTTTTTATATACTTCAACGATTAAAGCAAATAAAAATTTTTAATTAACAGAAATTTATCAATATCAAGAAAAAGTATTTTCTACCATAGTTATGGTAGCTACCAATATTGGTGTCCAACATTGGTGGTGCTTGTACAAATTCGATTTAATACATATCTTCAACTATATTAAACAACAAGAACAACAATTATATTAAAAAGACAGTCATTCACACAGTCAATTAAAGTTTAAATAACTGAACCAATTAAGTAAATAACTGAAGCAATCTATTAAAGTACACCATAACTTTAGTATATTATCCTTTTTCCTGTAACTTGTATCTCTTGGGGGCAAACGTCGGGACCAGCTACCCTCCTGGGCATAGAATTTTTTTATTTCAACCTTTTTAAATACCTATAATATACCTATAATTTTACCTTTAGTGTTTATATAAAAAAAATATAGCGAAATTGAGTTTTAATTTATGAATTTTTACATTATTAGATTTTTGTATTTTTTTTTTTACTTTGAGAATGGTATAGGAAAGATAATGTGGAAACATCCATTGCTCTACCCAATTTTTCAGACATTGTCTGTTGAGTAGAGAATGACATACCAATAAGCGGAAATAAAATTCATACCCTCAAGTGGTAATTGAACCCATAATCGTCGTCGTCATTCACAGTCACTTGTTGTGCCGACGGTGTAATAAGAATTTGCAAAATAAATTTTGAAAGTTGATATTTACAACTGAAAAATCAATGAAAAACGGCAATTAAAAAATATAAAACAAAATTTTGAAAAAATTAAACAAAAAATTCACTAAGCAAAAATGACAACGAAAACATTAATTAGTCGAGTACAATTTATTATTTCTATGAACAATGTCCCGACGACACGCTAGGGGATAGTAATTTGCATAAGCGATGACAGCCGTAATCACTTCTGAAAATACCAACGCTATTAGACGAAATATATATCTTTTAATAGAAAAAAATATATCTCTTAATAGAGAAAAGACTGAAAAAGAATAAGATAAAACTCCTAGGAAACTTTAAACAAATAATTAAGTTTCAATTAACGCCACTGATTACCGAGTAATGACAGAGCAGGTGTTTACAACTTTGACATTAAATATCGACTATTTAATTAGTACGTCCAGTGTTAGTACTAATCATGTAAAATACATTATAAAAGTGATTTTACTTTTTTTATGCTTGCGGCATAGTAATATTTTGATCGTCCATTTATTGTGGCAAACCATCTCTGCCTATTATTCTTGCTATAGATAAAAAACGAATTGTGAAATTTAAAAAATCTTCACGTAGTATACTCGTATAATAGTAGTATATCAAGGTAGACAGAGGGAACCTTGAATGAAGACACTCTGTGTCTCACTGTATGTTCAACTTTTAAGCCATGGTGTGTTGAGTGGCGAAACTCAACGCCACACTTTGTCGTGTTACCAGAACACGTAAATGAATATACTATATATTACGTGTAATAAATCTTCAATAACATACCCTCCCAACACTAACAAATCAGAGCTAAGGTTGATTAAACTGCTGTAACACAGTTATATCCATGCAGGGTGAAGGTATCCACTATGGAATCGCTTAAGCGTTCCCACACACCTAATTTCCATTCGCAAATGGGTCTGAAAGCTGGTTTAAATGGCAGTGTGTGGTTCGCATTCGACTGACGTTTACTGGAAAGCCATTTTGAAAGCTGTTTGATTGCTCAATTCACTACAGTTTTGAACGTAACTACATATATCCTGACTGTAGGTACTCATCTGTAGGTTTTGTATTTGTATTTTTGTATTATTGTTTTTGTGTGTATCAACGTTGAATGTTAGAATAAAACAAATATATCAATAGTCAAAACGACTACGACGACACTACAGATAAAAAAAACAGCATTGACTTATTAGCCAAGATTCAACTTTTTTTAAATAAAAAAGAAACCTAATAAAAGTCTCAATAAAACCAATTTGATAATCATTATCATATTGTAAAAAGTTTTGTATAAGTTAAATTAACTCTGTCAATATTTTCATATTTGAAACTGAAACTTTTTACTTTAAGACAAAGGTAGCTTACATCAGACAAGTTACAATGAGTGAGTGTACTTTAAACTTGGCGGTATAAAGTTCTTTATCCTATAAATGGGTTACTTCAAGTTTATTACCATGTCCTGGTAAAAACAGCTGATGCTCAATTTACATTAGAAGTTTGATTATTCATTTTACTTGTCATGTAAATGTCTGTTTGGATGCTTGAAGGGAATTTGTTTAAATGATACAGTGGTTCAGTCACTGGGCTGGTAAAGGTTGGTAAATTCGATTTTTTTTTCAGCTTAACCTTTTCTTCCCCATTTTGCGAAATTTGTGTACTTTCCGCTTAAATTCAAACCATAGTGTATTGAGTGGCGTAACTTAACGACGCACTTTATCTTGCCATAGCATAAGATAAAAAAACTTGGATAAATATACGAAGGAGATGATTGATGACGAATATACCTAAAACGATCCTTTAAAATGATTTATTACAGTAAAAATGGAATAGCGCTTACATTGCGTATGTGACATGTTAAATGTTACTGGTATATGGCAAATGTGCCTAAATAGTGAATATTTCAATTTATGTAACGGAACGTACATCTCCACGTACTATACGTTTCAAAATCCTGGTTATTAGAGAGAGAGAACGAGTATTTTCATCAGGTAATCTCTCCGTGACATGCTTAATGTGGAAGTTTAAAATAAATTAAAGCACATAAATAAGTTCATGCAACTTGCTGCATAGATGCGTAAATAGGGGCAACCTACACTAGGTTCCCGAAGATTGAACACACTAGGTTCACAGGTTCCCTCTGCCTACCCTCTAAGTCTTGATCAAACACCAGCAAATTGAATATTTTATAAATAAATATTTGATTGTGTATGTATATTAAATGACTGTCACAATCTAAAAAAACACACAATAAAACAAGATAAATCAACGAGTATTCACACACACACAAAACAAATATTTTCGCACCGATCTACAAACCAATCTATCATAACCGTGACTTTATTCTCCGGTAAAGTCCATTTATTTTAGGTATCTGAAAAAATAACAGTGTTTGCAGTACAGAAGTGTGGAAGCTAAAATACGCTTTGTGGAGTGTATTCCATGTTTGATACTAGACGGTGATTTAAATTGGATTTGTTGTCTCTTTTCCACACTTGGTAATTTGAAAAATATTATTTTTGAAGCGTTAAAATTGAAATATTCTATTGTAGAGTTTTAGAAAACCAAAGCAGTTTCGGATTTAGTTTCTGTTCTAATTATTTGTACATATATTCTTTAGTAATATGAAGCTGAAGATTATTTTTGGTTGAATGCGTTAAGTGCGTAACACTAGATTTCCAGGTCTCCGCTGTCTATCCTGCTATATTCGGGATACAGCGTGAGGCTGAAGATAAAATTCTTTTGTTATTGAGGGACTGACAAAACACGCACAGACCAAGCTACACTAATTGGAACGCTGAAATTTTGTACCTTGAGGAGTGCACGGGAGCACTAAGAGAAGGATATCCAAAATTTTAACTGAAACAGGAACAAATGAAATTTTACGTTTTAAAGTCCATACAAAAGAATCGCAGCCAAAAGAAAGAAATACTCGTGCTCGAAGCCTACACCACACAGCTTATCCTGTCCCTAAATATTAAATATTTTTCATTACTTTAATGTTTCTAAAGCGTTATTGTCAAATATAATTTTCATTAAACATTGGAAGCTATTAGATATTTAATATCTAGTCGTAGTTTATAAGACCATGCTTCAGACCCTCGTCCGTCGTTTGTCTGCTGTGTGAATAATTGATGACCGTGAAAGGTAATTTGTTGGTTCGTCCAACTGTCTTACATCCGTGTTTATATATTGATCTCAATTCTGAGATCGATCTCGAGATGCTGTTTTCTTTTATATGTTAAATGAAAACGGCATCTTAAGATTACGGGATTACTTAGATACTGAGTTAATGCAATGACAAATGTTAAGTTGTGATCTTAGTTTGGCGTGTCGAAACAATATTCATATTTAAATTATAATTATATTGTATTGCTCCTCGCTGTATGCACATATAGCGAGATAGGTAGAGGGAACCTAGTGTTAGGACACTCCGTTCACCACGCATCATACATTTTTTTAAATATTATGTTGTGAGTGGCAGGACTGAACGCCGTGCTTTGTCTTGTTATCAGAGCAAGGGATGAAAATAAATAATTCCCCCGAGATAATGGAATGCTTATCTATCACGTTTACAATCAGATGCTGTGCTGCCCTGCAATGGCCATACCATGCAAAAATGTATATACTAGTCTCTATCGTTGTAGGTTGCTATGACGTCGTTTCGTCCTCTTTCGTATGCGATGTTTGGTGTTACGACACGTTCTCGGTCAGCCTGAGCAATTAAGTGACGCTGCGAAATCTTATCTCGTAGCCCGAAAATGTTTTCTGTAATCCAGGCGTGGCGTTTTCGGAAAGTATTTGAGCGTATAATAAAGTATAGGTCCGATTTGCTTTGGGGTTGTTGATTATATTAGTTTCACGCTAGGCCTCGCACGTTGCAGGGTAGGCATAGAAAATCTTGTGTTGAGATACTCCGTTTACTACTAATGCCCAATTTTCGAGTCTTGTTACCAAAATAATTCATTCTCCCGAGTTGGAATCGAACCCATAACCGATGCGATAATCCCAATTCCTATTATGCATTTTTCTATATATAGAACAATGTATACATAACAATCAGTTTCTTAAAATTAAGGTAGAATAGGCTCTCACAATCACAATATTTGTAAAGGTTAGTCCTACTAACCGTAAAAGACTACATACAATTATACTTATCTTTATTATGTATATGTATGTCTACCAAATTAGTACATTTACAGCGTTCTGAAGTAATTTTTGTTCACCTCAGTGAGGGAGGCACGCAATCGTAACTTCACTAGTAAATATCTAATAAGAGGAAAATGAGTTTCTTTTTCTACGAAATTAGCTTTTTATGAGGTTGTAAAGCTCGTTCTCTATCGTTACTCGTGATGCATAAAATATTTATCAAATGGAATAATATAGCAAAGTATCAAAAAGTTGTCTCTTCTTTGGGATTATTGTTTAGTTATGTCTAATAATATATTTTAAGGTATTACTTTTTTTTTAATTCTGTTTTTTTTTCGGGCAGAGATTTTTTTGTTAATGATCGATGATGATGATCGGAGAGAATTTCGTGCTCGTGAACAGACACTCCGTCCCCCAATACCTTGTCATGATGATAGCCCCTTAAATACATAAATAAAATATTTTATTTTCAGCTACTAGTTGTGCCACGAATGGCCTCGAAAATTTTCTCTATTAAAATTAAATTTAAAAAGTCATACGCTATAAAGCCCTCGTATACTATAATATAATTTGTCCTTTCGTTTATTTCCCTCCACTTCCTACATTGTAAAAGCTTGGCAAGTAATGTATAAAATGTTATTTTATTTTTATTAAGGCGAACGTTTACTTCCAAAGGAGGTAATGTTGTGTACCGATTGAACAGATCACGAACACTCATTTGTACTTTACAAGCTTTTCCAATTCACCTAACCGTAATGTATGGTGCCATTAAGTTATTTTATATGGCTGTTGCTGTTTTTTTTACTTTAAATGTGTTGCATGACATCAGGGAAAATTTATTTATAATTTTCTTTTTTCTTGGTTATTTTGATTTTATTTGTGTCTGTACAGATGTGGTCGACCATTCAATTCCTTGTTCATTTTTGTGTTAAATGTTTCCCGTCGTTAATTGAACAATGTCCTACTATCTTATTTCTAATTAAAATTATAAATGTGAGCTGTTCGTTCCACCTTCACGCTGAAAGTATTGAGCGAATTTTGATGAAACTACAGTTATATTATATATATATAATATAAATTAGGAAAGGCCTCTCAGTTAATATCAAATTAATTGAGAAGTATAGTTAAAAATAATTTAAACCCAAGTATTTATTCGTAGCAAGTACGAACAAACAGTCTTAGAAATCCACAAATCATTCAATAACAAGTTGTTAGACAATAAAGCGAGATCGAGCAAGTTCACATTCCGTAAGCGAAGTGGAGACGTGTATTGCCACTTTGCACTGTAATCCAATTTGTATTCAAGTGTTTGTGTTTGTTATGTTGAAGTTATCTTTCTCTATTAAGTGCGGCGTTTAGTGACGCCTCTCCAGACGCTACTTCTCGAAAATTGGGGAAGCGGAGTGTTTTAACACTAGTTTCTCCTCGCCTATGCTGCTATTGGTTGGATAGAGCGTGAAGCTCAAACAAAAACGCAATTTACAGGTTTTGTAAGTAATGGCAAAGAAAATATGTATATGCCCACGCCCCTAAGTCATACGCTGATTACGATCAGTAATAAAATAATAAAAAATATTCAAGTCAAATTTATAGCTTGAATTTTTTTATGTAAACATTTAATATATAGTATGCTTTTGTATATTTATTAAATATTTATATATATTGAAATTGTTACATTTTAATGATGTCTTCAATTTGTTAACCTATTTTATGGTTTTTTTTTTCAGGTAAATAAGCACACGACGTATTAAATAATTATTGAATAGTAAGTCAAAATTAATGAAAATACTCTTATATAATATTTGCCACTCAAACGCGGCTTCGCCCGCGTGGACAAATTGAAGAGCACGATAGCTCTCCTGTGTACAACATTTTCCATTGTTACTACACTCCTATTCCAGATCCTCTTATAGCCTTCCCCAATAAATGTACAGTACAGTTAAGAAGTCCCTATTGGTTCCTGAGATTAGCGCGTTCAACCAAACAAACTCTTCAGTTTAATTATTAATAAATATTAGTATAGAATGGTACGAACATATTATCTAAACATTTACAAACATAGATTCCTATAATACTATAATAAATAGAATAATTCGTCTTTTAGAACTATCTACTCACTCGAATTAAATTACCATGAACGCTTCATTTATTATTTTGTATGTCAGCCAATATATTAACCCTTTCAACCCTTCCGGGAAAACTCCTCGTAACTACAAAATAATGAATTAATAGTAACGGCGACTATGAAAGACTGACTGCCTTTGAAATAGTAGGTACTTGAGTAATGGGTGATGGTGTTTTGTGGGGGGGGGGGGGGGGCCCCCCCGCTTGTTGTTGTTGTTACATAAGGGTAGTGTGCCTATTTATGGTTTTATTTAAGGATAAGATTGTTATCATATTAGGATGTATGTTATGATATAGCTGGAGTTAAATTTGTACTCTGTTGAATAGTTTAAGTTAGGTAGAACTTTGAATATAATTTTCACTAATTTGGTGAAAAACTAATGTTAAGAATAAATAAAATGTCTCCGGGTGTTGTGTGGCGGAATTCAACGCTGTGCGTACCACGACGATATAATTAATACAGGCAATGATTAGGCTAGAACTTACAGCACTCAAATTTCCGTCTACTTCTGTTTCGCAATCTAGATAAAGAATATAGAAATCTCTAGATTTTCTTTCTAGTCGCTAAGTTATTAGAAAAACTAATATTGGAATGTCATCGATATGAAATTATGAACATCAAAATAGCTTTGATTTCGTAACGTTTAAAAGTTCTAAAAAAGTATATTTTCTTGCATGTTTTTTCTAGATTGTCTTTGACGAGCAATCTGTTGGATTGAATTTACTTTGGATTTGGATTTGCATCGTTTGGGTAGTTTTATTACGATTTGTTAGTCATAGGAAAGAGGTTTTAAGTTCATCCGTTTAAAGGAATTATATTTCTATAGGTGTATTTACTTATCGGTTGATGGTTTTATATGATGACTATAATATACATGTATATGTAGATTGGTATGTTTTTTATTACAACAAAAGTTATGCTTCAAATATTTTTTGTGAGTATAATTTTTTATTAGATTTTCCTGTTTATTCAAAATCTTTCATTCGCCATTTACAAGTCAGTGTGTATTTTGCGTTCCGTAGATATTTCAAGAAGATTGTATTTTCTCAAATATTTAAATATTGATGATACTAAAATATAGACTAAGAAAAATATCTTATTTTTTTTTAGCTTCACATTATGTCCTTAATAGATACCTATAGCAGGACAGTTAGGAAAAACGTAGTGTTAAAACAAAACACAATTCGTTCTCCACTTTCCGCTAGATTTTCGAGATATTCCGAGTAGCGGAACTCAACGCCGCGTTTTATCTCGTTACCGGCGCAAAGAACTGAAACTAATTCATTCTTTGCAATGGGAATCGAATCCATTAATAGTCATGGTTACAGTAAGACTGCGCCACGACGATGGATTCTGATTAAAATTTTATATTTTACTGATAGGTGTAAACATCTGAAAGTTATATTATGTACTCGCATACGCATGAAATTGTTTGTCTTTTCATACTAGTCATTGAATGTATGAATGAGTGACTATATAAAGTGACCGAATGTACAAAGGATATTTCTTAATCGCACATACTACAAAAAAATCAATCTATCCATCTATCAATCTACTAATCGATCTATCTATCGCACTATCTTGTTCTAACATAAATGCTCTACATGAAGCCCTCAAAACTAATAAACTAAGCTCAAAAACCCTCTAAAATTCTCAACTAACCACTTCAAACTGCGCCGAAAGTTGGCGATAATTTGTCGTCGAATTTCTTATTGTAGTAAAACCCTGTGCCCTGGTCCGGAGGCCCCTTCAAACTTGCTTATCCACCAACTTTGGTAATTTAACACTGTTTTAAATGACCGGCTGGGGCTTACTGTTTTACTATTTGTATGAGTTTTTAAACCAGTGTGACAGTATTGTGGGTTCGACATCCACGCTGGGATACTAATATTACATAGAACAAGAAAAGAGTGTGTTTTCTTGAGACCAATCGAGGCGTAGGGGCAGAACCGTACGAATGTAAATGCGATAGATTGTAGGTTCGATTCCAGCTCCATGCAGATAAATGCATATTTTCATTTCTTTGCTCTAGTAAAGCGCGGCGTTGAGTTTTGTTGCACGCAACACGAAATGCCTCCAGAATTTGGGGGACAAATAGGAACAGGAGTGGCTTAATGAGAATGTACTGTATTAACACTAGGTTCCCAGGTTCCCTCTGCCTAGTATGTTGTGTGCGGGATATGTATAATATGCTAGCTTGCTATTCTAACATGGTCTGTTCTCCAATTTTTGAGACATTGCTCAGTCATAGGTGTTAAATCAAATACAATTTAATTAAATCAAAGATGACTTAGAACAAAATAGAGTTATAAGTACTATGTCAATTTGCCGTTAAAGAATTCCTCAAGTAACATTTATTGCTTATTTAGAGAAGTCGCAAACACTCTCGACCTACTCGTGGAACCGCGACCTTTTGATCCGGTCACGTTCGTTATTTATCTTTTTACTGATTATTTTTTTTTATAAAATAATAAATTGAATACGATTTAGATTTAAATAAGTTAAATAAACTATATTTGATAAATTATATTTAAAAAGATTACATTTTTGAGGCCGTAGTGGCGAATAGGATAGGGTACATGGGTGTGACTGTAACGTAACAGTTGTGGGTTCGATCCCCTCTCGGTGGAATGAATTGTTATTTATTAGTATTTTTATTTCTTCGCTCTGGCACCAAGGCAATAGTTCGGCGTTGAGTTCCGCCACTCAACACGCAATGCCTCAAAAATTCAGCGGAAAGTGAGGAACTGAGTGTCTTGACATTAGATTCCTTCTGCCTACTCTGCTGTATGCAAGACAACTGATTTAAGTTATTCTTTTTATTTTAATTACCACTTTATAATAGTGTTTACTTTAGAACCAATTTTTGTAAGAATTTTTAAAATTATACTCATTTAGATGAGAAAACTTTACATTTATACGAAATACTAAACATAAATTATATGTATAACTGATTGCTTTTTATATAATATATATAGAGGTAAGGATTTCCGGAAATTCCTACAGGAACTGGAAAATTTGGTATTACAAATTTTCAAGCGACAATTAGCGCTGTATAATTTTAAATTTCTTTTTCCATTAAAGTTAAAATAGTCTACAACTAATATTTATAGTGGAAATATTCATTTCACGTCACTTCACTTCAAGTTCTGTTTCGAGAAGTAATATGCAAGTTTGCCGAGATAAGAACGCGGCCGAAGTCAGAAGGCTTATTAGTTGAAACCGAGTTTCAACCAACAATGCAACTCTCTACAAACAAATGAAAGGGGATTCATTTGAAATTTCTCTTTAATTTTCTATTTGTGAAGTTTAATGTAAAATTTTCATACTTGAACTCGTATTTTAAACAACAAAATTTGGTGTGCTTTGTCATATGTCGTTGTAACTAGCTTTTACTTGAGGCCTATGTGGCGCAGGAGCACGAGTATGCGACTGTAAATGCAATAGGCTGTGGATTGGAATCCTTTCGAGGAAATGCAGTTTTGATTTTATTTATAAAAATATATTATATACATATTTAACGGGAATATATTAGACTTGATGAAACAGCAGAAAAAAAACATTTTTTGCTATGGGATTCAAACCAACAACCTTAGCTCTACGTTCAGTGACGGCCATTCTCACCCGAAAATAATCTTAAATACCATCCCCGTTATTTTAATAACAAAATTGACTCTAATAAAATAATTTAATAAAGACATTTTGACACGGATAAATTTGTTTAAAGGCAAAAGTCTAGGCCGCACCTGCAAAATATCTCGAGATACTCCCATGTTACAATTAAGAAATTAAACTATGTCGTAAATTACCAAGTACATTTATATTATTTAACAAATTCATAAACTGTGTAACAGAGTCTACGGCGCCAGTCTAACTACTCAAAGTCAGAATGCTTAATAGCGCTAGGTATCAGCAAGTAAGTAAACGTACCTTTGATAAATATAGAGTTAGTTTAAAGTGAATATAAAGTTAAATTAACAAAATTTTATCTTATGCACTTTCATTTCTTTGTAACGCAGGAGCACAAGGGCGTGACTGTAACGCGTCGGTTGGGACTTCGACCCCTACTCGAGGAAATGAATTATTATTTGTTAATATTTTCATTGATTCGTTCTAGTTCGGCGTTGAGTTTCGCCACTCAAGATCAATGCCTAAAAAAACGGTAAGAAATGGACGGTAGTGTGTTAACACTAGATTCCCTTTGCCCACTCGGCTGTATGCGGGATACACCGTTCATTTATTTTCATTTCTTATTTTTCCTTTGTTTTCCACATTACGTATCGATTGCTAGAACTTGCCGCTCTTTTCCTTGTTACCAGAGCGAGGACGTGGTAATAATTCATATCCCCGAGTGGAAATCGAACACAGTTGTCGCGTTTACAATGAGATGCTTTGGCGACCACATCGGCCTATAACAGGCCTTTTTCTCATCATATTTTTGTGTCTTTTGGTTATTTTTCTTTAAAGTTTAAAGTTGTTTTTTACTTCCGCTTAACCATGTTTTAAGCGGATTATGTTTTAGCAGGTAGATTGTTGAGACACTCCGTTTCCCACTTTTCTCTTTTAGGGTAATAGGTAATTAAAATTGAATCCACTACCATCAAACATTAGGCACTATCGATTAAACTGTACCTAAGCTAGCTTTAACATTGTAATTCAATTATTTATTAATGGCATTTAAACATAGTTTAATTTACCATAGTTTAGTTTGTGGGAACATCATTGTTAATGGGTATTTAGAAGCGTTCATCTTGCTTTGGTACTAGAATATTATGAAATTTTGCATAATATCATTTTAACCCCCGACGAAAATAGAAGGGGGGGAGTTTGACATATCTGTCTGTCTCTCTCTCTATCAGTAGCTCCTAAACGGATGAACTGATTTTGATAAAGTTTCTTTTGCTCAAAGGTGTAAGTCACCTTCCAGAGTGTTATTAACCATGACTGAAGAAAATAAGTTCAGCCGTATGAAGATTACGAGCTCTTTTCTAGTTGTTCGTTTCCTTTTTTTGAGCCACGGGCTTTTATTATACAATTATTAATTTTGTTGTTACCTGTTGTTGTGTAGGGTATGTGCCACTATGTAGGTTTGATTGTAAAGCGTAGTGTTGAGTTTTCCCACTACACACAATGTCTTGACATTTGGGGGTGCGAGGGAATGGAATTTTTGAAAAAAGGAAAGTTTTTTAAATATAGGAAATTTTTGAAAAGAGGAAAGATATTTTAACTCCTCTTTTTTTTATTTAGGCATTCTTCACATACGTTATATTATACATACATATGTATAGGGAACCGTACTGTACGTTGTCATACGGTGTAATGAACAAAACATTGATATTATTATTAAATGACATTATTATACGAAGTTTAGAGCATAATTGGCAAATGTGGTCATTTGATTCAAAGCCTGGAGGTACGTATTGGAAAATAGCATTCGAATGTATCGATATTGGCTTAGTTAGTGTAACTATGAGTATTGGGTCTAATTATATTGTGGTTTCAATCACTATATTAAGATACATATTTATACAGCTTCGCGCTATATCCTGCACATATCAAGGTGGGCAGAGAGAAAACAGTGTTAAGACACTGTTGCCCACTTACCGCCGAATTTTTAAGGGATTGCGTGTTGAGTGGCAAAACTTAACGGCTTTTGCCTTGGTGCCAGAGCGCAGAATTGATAATATTAAATAAAATCTTTAGCGTTTCTTTTTTGCTATATTCTTGCGTCGTCGGATTATATAAACAACAAACTATTAATTTGATAGCAAATACGGTTTTTCATGTTACATTTATAGTGATGTTTTACCATTGACAGCTTTTGTCCGTAATTGCGACGGTTGTGGGTTCAATTCCCACTAGTATATATTTATACTAGTGGGTATTCTTTCATTCTACATAGTTATTATCACTATACAAAAATAAATATTATAACAGTATACAAACAAGCCGCTCTCTCATAATAAAAATCGTTCATAAAAATAAATATAGGCACTTCATTAAATCCACAGTTATAACTCAAAAGAAAGTCTCTGTTTTCAGTACAACACAATATTTCAAAAGAATGTCTGAGTATTTTCCAACATTATTTAGAATAGAAATAAAGTAAAAGTAATAAAACAAATTGCATCTGAACATCCAGCGGCACTTAAAAGGAGCGCTGGAACATAAGCCTCGTCGTGCCGAAGGAGAATAATTACGCTCAAATGCGAGAATTTATCGAATAGAAGGAAAAATAATGTTTTTATATATGACTTTAGTGTGCAAGGTATTATTTAATTTTAATATTTTTTGATATATGCAAACTAAACGTTAGATATTATGTTGCAAATATTGTAAAACGCAGGTGCACAAATATCCCGTACATTAGAGTAGGCACACGGATCCTAGTGTTTGACACTCTGTTCCCCAATTTATGTTCAATTTTCGAGGCATTGAGTTTTGGGTGGCGGAACTCAACGCCGCGGTTTGTCTTGTAAACGAGTGAGAGAGAGAGAGAAAATAAAGTGTTAGTGGGAATCGAACCCACAACCTGGTTCGTGTTTACTGTCACAACGACTTATTCAATTTCAACTAGATTCCATAATAGAAATCTAACCAAACTTTTATCAAACTAGCGTAGTTAGTTTGTTGAAGTGTATCATTTCCAAGAAAAAACAAACAGCCCCTGCGCAACGACTGGCCCCACACATATGTATTTTATCCATATTGTATAATTCCACTAAATGATTACAATAGTTCGACCTACTCCGATTGTATAGATAAACATCGTATCGAATGCCGATTATAGTCTTTGTGCGATATAAAAGTAGTCGATTACGCAAATGAATATTTGCTACCGTGTCTCGGTGGCATTGTTTGCTGGATTCATAAATTATATTTTACTATGAAATTTGAATACTAAAACTGAAAATATTGGATCAAGTCTGATTGATGGTCGTGAGTTTGATTTTAATGCAATTTTCTTTGTTGTTTATAAATATAGAAAAACAATCATCGCTACAGTCTGGTTAAACTTATCGTATCTAAATATTTTTTATTTCTTTTCGGTAAAGTGAAAGGTAGATTTTGTGTCTATCCTGACTTTAAGCCTATCTTGTTCAAAATTCTTCTTACTGCATAGGCTTAAGTCTATCCTTATCTGGTTCTATAGAGTCATGTGGTATGAAAGAAACTACCTTATGAAAGATGGATGGTATTCAATGATGCATTATGTGTAAATTGATATCTTCAATTGGTAATCGAACCCACATGCAGTGGGCACTTCCGTTTCTTACTTTTTGCCGAAATCTGGAGGCATTGGGCGAGTGACTTACTTCAACGTCGCGCTACCAGCTGCTTTTAATTTTATCTTGCTTCTACGGGCGGCTTCGCCCGCGAGAAGTAATGGAAATATCTCTGAATTGTTGGTCAGTTCATATCATTGAAAGTTTTAAAGTGACTGTAATATAGCTTTATTGCCTTCCTTTTTAATTAAAGCCTTGAAAATGAACTATCCGATTCAAAAATTTTTTCAATAAGAATTAGTAGTTCCTAAGGTAAGCGCGTTCAATAAAACAAACTCTGAACAGATAGCATTATAATATTAATATTTATTAATTTGTAATTTAAAATAATTCATAGACAAATGTTTGTTCCAAATTTTACGATTAAAAGTTTTTAATTTATTTTAATCCATTATAATGGCCGCTCTCCAGTTCAAGCTTGAACTTAAGGTGAATTTACGTTTTACTAAGTCATGGCGACACTTTTAATCACAATAGCAATCGTTTTTTTCGTAATATTCTAATAAATCTTTTAAACGTTAAAATGTAACGTACTTACGCTTGAAAAAAAATTAATTTAAATAACTTATTATTATTATATTAACATTATATATGTAGACGCGACGGTTGTGGATTCGATCTCCGCTCTATTATTATTATTATATATTTTTTCAATCGGACTTTGTGCTGTTTCGGCACAATAGTAAATTAAATTATATCTGATTAAAATATAACAATAGCAAACCAAGCATTTCGTTATAACATTTATTTATAAATGAAATTTTGTTTCAATTGAATTCTGCCCCGGGGCGGGCGGCGAAGGCTGATTCCTGTTTTCTAGCCCACGGCGTACATTGTACGCTTGGTACAGGTAACTCGTGAAAATAATGGTAATCGATTCGATAAATGCTGAGGTGCATTAAGTTTCAAATTTGATTTTATATTTCGAAAGCAATAATTTTCTTGTAAATTCTTCACTAACTCGATAAAGTATCCGATTGTAAACGCGATGGTTGTAGGTTTGATCTATATGAATGAGGACCCCCCGGATGGCTTGCATGAAGAGATTGATGACAGTGATTTGAACCCGCGTCTCTTGGAAATCGTCCAAGCGCTCCCACTAAGCCATACGTTCTCATCAAGCCACGTTGAAATTCTTATAGGCATATGCTTTTTACAACTTATTTATGTTGTTAGCATCTCTGCAGGAAGATTTTTACAAATTTACGCTTCCCAAAGTTAAGGGGAATTACCATTTACCAAGAGAAAATGCTATTTTTTAAATATTATTAACAATTTTAACTGTAATACTACATTCAGACAAAAAAAGATATATTTATTATTTTTAATATCTCTATCTCTTAGAGGCTGTCGTGGCACAAGCGTGCAAACGCGATGGATATGAGTTCAATTCCCACACGGCACAATCTAGAGGCTCTGGTAAGGAGGAAGCACCTGTACGTCACCTTATTCTCATTGACCGTCTTGCTTATTCTACCTATTCAGGCTGAAAGTAGAGAAGCGTTTATCATTTATTTATTTAAAATGTACAAAGAGTATATGACTTTATTTTTCTTTCACAACATAACAAGTGGCTAATTGGATTGTTTTGTTTTTTTTTCAGGTAATTACTTGTTTGAGGAAAACGCTTAAAGATAATTACGGAACTCCACAAAGAGTCTCGTTGCCAGTAAGATTTTCTTAATTACTTCAAATTGGGAAGCTGGTAGCTGTGAATTTTGTATGACTCTAGAGACATTTTGTATTTATAAGTGTATAATTAGCTGTGGGAGGACAGTCGCGGCACAGGCGTACTACTTTGTAAAGTTGTGGGTTCGATTCCCAATCGAGGAAGTTAAATATTTCATATTTGTATTTTCTCGCTCTAGTGTCGAGGTGAGCCACCGCATTGAGTTACGCCACTGAGCACTTAATGTCGTAACATTAGACTCCCTGCTGTTCGGGATACAGCACGACTGGCCTCAATATTTAAAATGTTACAAATTATTTTATTTCTGCCACAATGATTTCCGCCTTCAAAGAAGACAAAAAAATATTTTTGTTAGTGAATAGATATATTTAAATAGGCTATCGTGACGTAGTGGTTCTGCGTGTGGCGGTTATGGGTTCGATCCTCACTCAAGGGTATTATTATTTTTATTTCCCCACTCTGGAAGACACAGCGTGTGGTTGAATTCCATCACTCAACACCCAATGCCTTCAAAATTGTATGATGAACAGAGTGTCATGATGAGAAAATTTCTCTGTCTACCCGTTTCATTTATAATTAGTCAAGTCAATTCTTTTTAGTCATGGCAATAAGATATCAAAATAAATTATTAATTCCTCCATCTGTGCACACTACGGTAATAACAAAGATTGCTTAAGGAAACTTTGAAGATTTATAAAAGCTTACTGAACTAATTTGCCGAAGTAGTTCATTTAACGTTTTAATAATTTATAGTGGTTATTTTCACAGGATCTCATATTTTTAGGACTTTGATATAATTAATAATAATTTAAAGCGTGTAATGTATCTATCGAGATGCTATAGAGTAGAGTAAGGTCCCGAGATGCAATGGGGATTAGTTCAATATCCACTTTGGATAATATTTTTTTAGTTTCGCTGTATTCCATATACACATAATATGTATATAGTAATGTAGGGAGTAGAAAATAGTAGACAGAGAGAAAAAAGGCTCCAGAGATTGCGTATTTAGGCAGAATTTTACGCCGCGCTTTCTATAAAATTTGCTAATGAAAACATTCACTTCCCCGATGGGCACTTCAATGTCAACCGTCAATTTTACAATCGGACGCTGCGCTACGATGGCTTTAAAGTAAACGTGGCTTTTAAAAATTTACGTATAATTATAAATATCAATACATATGTGTAATGTGTAATAACAGTATTTAACAAACAAGACTTACAAAAAAACATAGGTTAATATTAACCTGTACATTATTTATTTGTATATTTTTTTAACTGACTGCTTTATTTATTGTTTTCAAATTATTACACTAGTTATTATTATTTATGGTTTTTGAACACAAACAACATACGTTTTTTTGTTGAACTTGCTTCATTTAAATACGTAAAGTAGCGCCACCTCTAAGTCTTGTAAAGAGTTTTCTCAAAAAGCGTCATCTAGTGGAAAGTTATAGTATTAAATAGTTCTTAGGATGTTAAAATGTGATGTAGTTCGCAATTTAGTTAATAGATGGCGTTGATACTGATTAATTTTTCCCTTATAAATTAGGAATTGGCCATTGGTTGTTGACCATTTTTTGACAAAATTAATCCCTTTTTCTTTACTTTGTTTTCAATTTTTTATTTGTTTCCTTTATTTTAAAAAAAAAGCAGCATTTTATAACATAATCAGTTGTACTAAGTTGTTGTACTAAAATTTACTAACATATCATGTTTATTCATATCAATGAATATAATTAATATAATAATATAAAATAATAAAAAAAATATAAAAATAAAATCTCCGCCATGACAATGTTTGCACATTGCCGTGACCAGGATTCGAACCTGGGTTACTACGGCCACAACGTAGGGTCCTAACCACTAGACGATCACGGCTATCGGAGCGATGCGGTTATTAATGAATATAAGGTAGGCTATACAAATATAACTGTAAAATGTAATTTATTTATTGGTTTCGTTTTAATTGAGGAATAAAACATTTTGCTTAAATTATAATTATATTATTTTGAACAGTTAAGAAGTATAATTTTGGAACGAATTCTTTTTTAAATTTTAAAAAATGTCATGATAAATTAATATTAAAGATTTAGGAGAATGTAAGTGTCCTAACAGGAACGGAGTGTCTTAACTCTACATCCCTAGGTTCCCGCTGCCTATCCTGCTGTATGCACCTAGTAATTAAAATTTAAAATACATACACGAAACAGACATGTGTGTACAAAATGCAAAGTTCAATTATAAGGAGAAAAATTATGCAAACTTTTACATACATTTTATTTGTGAGATGTGAGAACCACTTTACACTGAAAGTTCTTAAAGGACTTTCGATAACTTTAGTGTTTAAAAAACATATTTAATGTGTGTTGAATCACTTATAATGCTGTTTAAGATTTGTATTTACACTTTCTGTATTCATTTCATTCGATGCAGATAATAATTTGATAATATAGTATATAATCTTTAGACTTTAAGTACCTATATAGTATATATTGTATAGGTACTTTAAGTTTAAAGATTCACTTACAAGCTGCCAAGTATGTAGAGATACCTGCTCGTACTCGTATATGATGTTGCCGTTTAAGAATATGGTAATTTGCATTGTTAAGCTTTGCGTTGAGTTTGATGTAATTTTTTTTATAAATGTTGTATAACATTATGGACTCTTTTAATACTATGAAATCATGACGTTGGTCACATAATGTGTGTGTGTGTTTGTATATACTGTATCATTGTTATTTAGTTCACAG
This sequence comes from Heliconius aoede, assembly GCA_037355905.1. Classification (NCBI taxonomy): domain Eukaryota; kingdom Metazoa; phylum Arthropoda; class Insecta; order Lepidoptera; family Nymphalidae; genus Heliconius; species Heliconius aoede. The sequence goes on along the minus strand of JBAIZZ010000090.1, from coordinate 69,942 downwards.
CAAGTAACTTTCTTTTTTCTCTGTTTCTGTGCATAGAAAGATTTTTTTGAAAACTGATAATAATAAAATTTTATTATATCCGATATATTATGTATAGAGACGAGACGAGAGATGTGTTGGATAATTTTCAAGACTCAACAGAATGGCGGAACTCAACGCCGCGGACCGCTTAACAATATCTAGATATTTAAATGACACACACACACACACACTGGTTCATTTCAAAAAATATTTTAAAGCTTATTACATTTTATATATCTTTCCTACTTTCTTATACGCGTATATAATGGTTATTATTTCACGAAAGCAGTAACACATTTAGACAAAATTACAAAATAACAAATAAAATATTTCTCAACTGTCACATTAAATTGTCACGTACAGTGTTGTTGTCGTGTCGCGTTACATTACGAGGCGCCGTCAAGACACGTTTATTTCATACTTTTAATACAATTTTTGTCTTTTGTTGAAAATTATATATTTTTTTCATTTTTCAAGAATTCCACATTACCGTAAGCCGTCATAAATTATATTCGTCGCTCCGGTAACAAGAAAACTGCGGCATTGAGTTCTGCCAGTCAACATGCAACTTCTCTAAAATTTAGTATTGCCTTAGAAACATAGTGTCTTAATTCTACGTTCTCTCTGCCTACCCTCTATGCCACGCTGTATACAAAAATAAAGCGTAACGCTAAAAAAATTAACCTTGAAATCTGTCAACCGTGACCATCATTGTTACCCCAAATTTAGATCAATTGAAATACATGTGTAAAAATCTTTTATGCGTCAAGAAACACCGCCTGAGGCCGCGCTTCTTACCCTTCTGTTGTTGATAATCCTCATACAAATTCTCATGATTACCAGATACAGAATGACGTTGAGAAGCTGCTCTTGTAACGTAAATGTTGGTTTAGCATCTTTAGAAATAATTGTTATTGGTAAAAAGATTTTTGTTGCCATGTGAATTACGAATGAAATTAGATGTTATTTAAAAATGGAGATTTTTTTGTTTTTTTTTTATTGGAATATAGCAGAAGAAGCAAACAAGGTTATTTTCTTTATCTTCACGGTACCCTCGGCACACAGCAAGGCAGGCAGAATGACCTGGGAACCTAGTGCTTCTTTAAGACACTTCTGTTTTGCACTTTAATTCTGGAGGCGTCGCTTGTTGGTTGACTCTGCGTAGAGACAAAATAAAAATATTCAATATTTCAGTGGGCATCGAATCCACGACCTGTTAGTTTTACAGTAGCAAGTTTGTACTCCCGCGCTACGACTGGCCTCTACTCTTACGAATAAGAATAGTTTAAATACATGCAATAAAATCTTCAAACATAGTTTATTTTATCCATAGCGCGCATTACACCGTTTATTTGACATTTATGTGAATGTTTAACCAATAGATTATGTTTTAGTTTGACTTTGGGATTTAAAATTCTTAGTAGAAGTTTAAACGAGTCGAGAGGAGATTTACTTTTATATCTTTTAGAAGCTCTATAATTCTATATATTATATTACTATTGTAGAAGTGTAATAAAAATATGAAGCCATTGTAGTATAGTAGGTTCTTTTCTTGTTATGGTAGTTCTGGGTACAAATCTAGCATGTTATGTGGCTGTACATCTCATAGCGCAGACTAACCCACCGCCAAATTATCGAGAAATTGCATGTTTAGTAACGGATCTCAACACCGCGATTCATCTTGTTTACAGAGTGAGGAAATGAAATGACTCATTACCCCGAGTGGGAATCAAACCAACAACCGTGTCTGTCACGACAGCCTCATTATTTTTATTTGTCATTTTAAAATAAGGAAAAATTTTAAATAATGCAGTTAGTTTTAGTGGCAAGCGTGTACAAACGAGCTGCTATAATTGACCACTAAACCAGATTACCTTACTGACCTTGGCAGTAGATAACAATAAAATCTCTTAAGCCGGATTCGTATAAATATGTAGCACGACTAGGTAAAGTAGTAGTGGAACTAAGTCGATGTTTCCATTTATTTATATCGCCTGTATACCTACGCGCGGGTGCGTATACGTACGCGCATAGTGAAGACCGATGGAACAGAAAATCTAGTGTTAAGACATTCCGTTCTCTTTTAACACATCCGTTCCAAAGTCTCCACCGAATGATTAAAGCATTACGTATTGAGTGGCGAAACTCGGCCCCCGCTTTGCCTCGGTCCCGGTAAAGAAATGTAAAATGGGGAACCATGAAACTTTAGTGTCGCACGCTTCGTCGTCACTCTTCATCGTCCCAATAATTAAATATTAATCTTATTTATATGTGACTTGGGAACGGAGTGTCTTAACACTATGTTCCTTCTATGTACTCTTTTAATATCACATCTGTTCTAGTTTCAATTATAAGATTAACTAAAAATACGTTCCCTTTATTTACTTCTAAGAAACTGTCCGCGTTATTTACGAACAATCGAGTGGTCTCGGGTCGTATCTCTTTGATTTACTAACAGTGGATTAATGGTCGCTCCCGACTACTGGGAAGCAATTCACTCGATATAATTTTATATATAAAGTCATGGTTTCAAAAGCTTTTTTCTAAAATTTTCTAAAATATTTGAAATAGAGTACTTTTTATACAGTGACGAGAGATACGTAATGGTATTACCTAACTAGCGACTGAATTATTGTGATATTACACAAATTTTAGCGTATGTGTTTATCTGATGTATAAGCTATATTATTGTAGTTTCATCTAAATCCGTTCAGTAATGTTTGCGTTAAAGTGGAAGAAACATTTATCCTCACAAACTTTCACATTTATCATATTGGTACGGTTAGTGGATATTTATTTATATTTTTGTCCAAAATTTAAATTTATAAAATTAAAAAATATAATGGAATATAACATTTAAAATTGATTAAACATAAAAAAGGTAATTGAAAACGCGAGATAACGCGTTTATTATTAAATCTAAAATTAAGTTTAGATTTAAAACTGATGGTTTAAAATATTCAACCTTTAAATTTAGTACAAAGAATATACTATCACTAGCCTTTGCTTGGGGCTTTACCTCCATTACACTACATCCTACTCCATTACATGTATAGTACTCGATTACATTACATTAAACGAAAACTGAAAAGTGATTTCTTTTCAGTTAGTACGTGTCACATAGGTAAAATGGATAACATATAAACAATTAAAGTACCTAGGAATGCTGTAGCCTTCCTGGATAAATAAACCTTCCAATACCAAACAGAGCTTCTTAAGAAGAGCATGATCATCCAAGCACTTAAATTATTAATATTGAGAGGGATTTAAATTAAAATTATTTTTGATAGCTTCACGCTGTATCTTTCTCGTAGTTCCGTTACCCACTTTTCGTTCTTGCGACGGCGCGTTACTTGTAAAATGGTGGAACCCATCCCCGCGGTTTGTATTTTTACCAATGTGAGAACATAAAAAAAATCATTCTTTTCTCTGTATGAGATCGAATATACAACTCTCGCGTTACCAGTTCGACGCTGTACCGCTGCGCCACGGCGGGCTCATGTCTATTTGTTATTAACAAATACACATTATTCAAATGCAAATTGCTAAATACAATCTTTTCAAACATTTTAATAAAGTATCTTAAGTTGCATTTCGGCAGGGTTTTGCTACCCGTTCTTATTCATCATTAGAAATGCATTTACACACTTTAACTGACATGACATGTGTCAAAAATTCTACAGCTTTTTTTTTTAATATTTTTTTCTTTTCTCTTTTAAATCTTAGAAGGGCTATGACCCTACCAAGGTAGCTCGGTTATTAAATATTTTTCTACTATATATAAGCTGGTTGTAAGAAGTGCTTTATACATATAGTTAATAATCGATTTAGATTTGACAAGATTATATTTGTACACCACTAATTTTGTTGTAATCGTATTTTGATCAAATATTGTTATGAATTAGAGTATTATAGAATTATAATAAATTTTGTGATACAGACGTTTTTTAGTGTGGTCTTAATATTTTTTTATGACACATTGAAGTTGGATCTTTTAATTAAATTTTGTAGAAACTACGAAGTGGGAAGAGAGTGTCTTAACACTTGGTTTCTGCCTACACTGTTGTGTGCGGGATACAGCGTGAAGCTGATTTATTTTATTTTTAGACACTACTATTGGTGAATTTTTTTTCTCAGCTTCACGCTGTATCCCGCACACAGCAGGGTAGGCAGAGGGAACCTCGGTGTTAAGACACTCCGTTCCCCACTTTCTGCCAAATTCTGGAGGGATTACGTGTTGAGTAGCAGAACTCAACACCGCGCTTTGCCTCGACACCAGAAATAATTAGAAGTAATGCTACCAAAATAAACTAAAATCTTTAATATTTGTTACAACATTTGAAAATGACCTTTAAATTTTAAATTCACCCAATTTAAGCAACAATAGCAACTGAAAGGAACCGGCTCGTAACGCGGAAGCGCTCAGTCCCACGATTCCAGTTTTCTTCTAAATTGTAAACGCGCTGGCATCTGTCGCGCTCGCGATACAAAATGTACTTATTATTACAATTTCACGCAATAGAAACGGTATTTGTGAGAAAATGTTATCAGATTTTTTTTACTGTTGAATTTTTTAAAATATAGCAGGTATTTTTGATATGGTTTGGTTGGTAGGTTCATTTTGTTACTTTTTTGGCAAAAGAAATGAGGATTTGTCCACGTGCCTCTAAGACCGTCGCCTAAGATGGTATGGCCACCTTGCACACCGGCCCAGGAACAATGTCAGGTAGAAGTACCTTGCTATGTCTGTTCCTGGAGTTAGACCTCCCGGACGCCCAAGGAAGCGCTGGTTGGATGTCGTGATGCACGACATGAGGGCCAATGGTCTAATCACCGAGGACGTTGCGAACCGTGAAAAGTGTAGTGGGTTAAACAGTAAAGCAGACTCTGGCAACATATGCCGGGATTAATGCCAGGAGGAAGATGAAGAATTAATTCATCTAACATTGATACTGGCATGCTTGATTTTGTTATTGTTTCCATTGTAGTAGGTATATTTATAGATTCATGAAATCGACACACACACCATTGTGTCCTGGTTGCTTTTCAGCTTTTTTTTTTTTTTTATTTATTTTTTTTATTGATGCCATAATACAAAATGTTTTATGTTATAGTTTAATTAGATTGGTTTCTCCTCAAATAATAAATTCTAATGCTTACACATATTGTATTTATTTATATTTAAAACAAACGCGAATAAAAAATTTCAAATATTCTTCCCTATACATTCTGTGGTCCAAACAAATACTAACCGCGTGCGAAAATAGTATCCGTGACCTTAGCCCTGACAAGGCGGCCGTCAACCAGACGGCTGTCTAATCCGTTTTATTCAATATAGTCCATATATGTAGTCCAACATCGCATTGTGCTCGCGTCAAAAATGTTTTACTTTATACAGATTGAGGGCCCCCCCCCCGAGATTACTTTCATTGTTTGACTTTGATACAGTATTTTTGTTATATTATGTTTATTCTTCATATTATTTGTGTTATTTAATATAATAATGCTTAGGAAATATGATTTCTTTTTTTGTAGATATTGTGCTACAGTTGCTGCTGTTTGAAGCGGTTTTTTTAATTTTGCCTTCGAATAAGAGTACTTTTAAAATTCTAAATATTTGTTATTTATAGGACGTACGGAATTACGTACGGATTTTTATATACCTATATCGACTAGGTTAGTAGGTAGGTACTACCATTTATGTACTTGGATAAAAATAACAAGTTTACAATCAACTCATATATCTTAGTCTACCTATCAGATACGATGTCGAAGAATTATTCGAATATCTTATATATCTTAATAAAGGAAGACGCGCTTCTAAGAAAATATTTATCCCACTGATTCATATTTACTAAGAAACTTAAATCTTTACCAATATATTTATGAGAGAAGTTTCAGTACATGACTGGAATATCGTTAGCTGTGCCAGATCACGTGTAGATGAAATATTGCTTCGTGCAGAATACCTTAGGAAAAGTATGATTTAAGTGTGAAAGAAACATTATGTAATGAAATCAATCAGCAGGGTAGGCATATGAAGCATAGTGTTAGGACACTCCGCTCCTCATGTACGCAATGCCTCGACCAGAGTGTAGGAATTAATATATTAAATATTTTTTTGCGCTTCTCACTGTATCCCGCACACAGCAGGGTAGGCAGAGGAAACCTCGGTGTTAAGACACTCCGTTCCCCACTTTGTGCCGAATTCTGGAGGCATTGTGTGTTGAGTGGCATTATATTCTGGTTTTCTATTATATGAATATAATTCCAATCAGCCACAAGCCTCAGCCGACCAGTTCAGTGGTCCGGAACAAAATTATATGTTAGATGCCGTTAAATTATTACCTGCGGTATTACATTATACGCAGGTTAGTAGCGATACAATTTGTAAATAAATTTTATTACTATGATTACATTGATTGTATTTTATGTATAAATCTAAAAACTATCATAACTCAGTGGCAGTGTCTGTTTTTTAACGTGTTCTTTGTAGGTTCGATACATGGGCGACGGTTTTACTTAAATTACTTTTATTAGTGAATTGGGAAAAGTGACAAAAAAAAGCGCGGCGTTAAGTTTCGCCAGTCAGTAGGGAATGTAACGAAATTGAACGAAAATTTGGGAACACAATTTTTTGCATTAGTTTCAAGCAGGCACGACAGTTGCCTGCTATACGCATGTCGTGGCGCAGTGGGGTAGCGTCTGAATATAAACGCTATTATTGCCGGTTCGATTCTCACTCAGGGAAATTATTATGTTTGAGTGATTTTTATTTCTCCTTTCTAGTACACAAAGCGTGGTGTTGAGTTACGCCACTTGAAAACTGTAGTTGGAATGTGAACAGAGTGCTTCAAAAATAAACTGAGTTCCACCACTCAACACAGGGAACGGACGGACAGACGGAGAGTTGACTAAGTTCCCTCTGCTTACCCTGGTGCGTGCGGAATAGAGTGTGATTATGATTTATTTTCGTATAATAAAAAAGAGAAATTCGTTGAAAATCAATTAACTTTTAATAGTGTTGCGTGCTCTGTGGCGGGATTTAATGCACACCTTGTTTTAGCCAACCAACCGTGGAACAGCTGTGTTGTTTGTACAAACCTATTTTTTTTTGGGTATGTTTTATCCCGACTATATTCGAGTGCAGTAGGTGTCGATATTTGAAATTAGTCAGAAATATAGGATATTTCTGTTAAAAGTACGATTCAATAAATTACCCGTACATTAGATCATCTGTACATATCAGTTCAGTTTTGAGTCTATGGCGTACACAGTGTGTCTTAGATCATCTGAAGGACACCTAAAGTACTGTAGTATTTTAAAAAAAATAACCAACTTAAAAGAAATGACTGTTCCCTGAGTTAGAATAGACCTAATTTATTTCAAAAGTCGGTATAATAAATATAATTGTAAAAAATAACTTTCTAGTTATTAAGTTTACGTAGAAAACGTAATATCATGTTTTTTGCGCCAATGTGTCTAACACAGTTATTGAAACTTTCCTTTTTTCTTTTTACCTATTTTATTTAGAAATGTCTAGAAAGCGCGCTCACAAATGTCCGTTATAGTTTAATTTAAATTAAATATATTTTGTCCACCGAAAAAAAATGTCAAGAGAAAAATGAGAAAAAGTTTTAATGTTTTATGGTAACATCTGTTTTCGCAACCAATAAATCGTCGAATAAAATTGCCACAAAATCACTTCATCTAATTCAATCTTACGAGGTGATAAAAAAATCAGCTTAAGACGCCCCTGTCTTGTATCCATGTATGGGAGTTACCCTGGCGAATTCTGACCAATGGTAGATTCAATACAATCTTCCACAGGAGTCTCACAAAAATTGGGGCAAGGGTCACAACCCCCTGAATAATTCGTGCAGAATTTTTGATCATATCCCCAAAAGTAACCGAATCGGTCTTGGCATGTTTATATTTTTTTTGCATTTTGCGAAATTGCTCGCTCTCGTTGTTGCTACTTCACGTTCGGTTGCCTGAATTTTAAATGTGATCTGGGTGTTCTCAAAATATAATATTGGACGTTTTCTCTTTTGTTTTTATTTCATAGGTCTTTGTTTTTTTTTAGGTTTTGTGGGTTTACGTGATTTGTGAAATGATGCGTTAAAAAGACATCTCAATCTATAATAGTTTTCTTTTTTTGTAATATTTCTGGAAGTTAATTTCACAATATTTTAACTGTAAACTGGTCCGACAACGTCCACCACGGACGTTGTCGAAACAACGAAACCAATTGTTTGCTGTACTCTCTATCTCTCTCTCTCTCTGTCTCCGTCGAGTGTAAACTATATTGGTAAACGTCAGTTTCAGTTACCCGCGTTTAGCTACGCGAACTTAAATATACTTTACTTTTCAAAAAATGCTACAAAATGTATATTGGCATGAATGTGCATACATACATATTCATCTATTCATTTAATTCTTTTGCTTCGACACGTCTATTTTTTTTGTCCAACTATCATAGAGCAGTCATCTTAAGAATTAAGCCTATTCTTGTAATTTACATTTTTTTTCTAACAGGATTATGTTTTAAATACATTTTAATTGGGGCCCTGTCGAGTATTGCGTGTTTATATTTAACGCTATAATGACTGCGTGTTAAGATCCTGCATAGCAAATTGACTATTTCGAGTGGTGTTCTGACAAAAACGGTTAATTTATACAGTGTTATTGTATACTCTGTTTGTACAACTTTTGAAGGGTAGTGGGTTCAATTCTTTTTGTTAAGTTTTACGCTGTATTGTGTGGAGGGTGGATTAGTGGGCAATATAAGCGCGGCGTTAATCGTCGTTATCATCTTCCGCATTTACATTTCGATTTTTTATAATCAATTAGGAAAATCACATATTTTTTGAAAATTATTTTTTGACAAAGTAACAGTATTTGATCGAACAGTACCGACAAATATATGTATATCGAGGACAGAAGTGATCCTAGGATCCTGGCTTAGACGTCAAAAATCTAACTACAAGACCTGTACAGCAAATAGCTTTTTATTATAAATCAAGTACATGTGTTATATCGAATTGAAAAATAAAATACACTTTCTAATATAAAAAAAGCTTCTTACATCAAAAGATCTTCATCTCCAAAAAAATTATATTATATTTCTTTCAAATACAAAAAAAACACAATAGAAACGATTTTTCGTCAGTAGCCATTAACAAATGCATTAACCCTCTTTTAGGTACTTGTGCGTTAAAATATATCATTAATCAAAATTTTGCAACTCATATGTTGAATAAAACGACGTAAATAGACTACCGTCGTGGCGCGGCACAGCGTGTGACTAAAACGGTAGTGGGTTCGATTCCCACTTGAGAGAATGATTTTTTTTTTATTTGCTTGCTCCGGTAAGGCTACAATTATGTATAGCAAGGATAGCAACATTGCGTGTTGAGCGACAGAAGTCAGCGTCACGTTTTGTCTTGCAACTGAGATGAAAATGCAATCGTGTCACGAATACGGCCTCGTTACAAAACAGCATCACTCTGTATCCAGCATACAGCACGCATCCAGGGTAGACAGAGGGAATCTAGTGTTAAGACAATCCATTTCCCACTTTCCGTCGAATTCCGGAGGCAATGCGTGTTGATTGGCGGAACTCAATGCCGCGCTCCATGTCATGTGATCGACTAAAAAATAAATGAATATTAAAGAAAATATTAATTTAAATAAATACATCATTTTCTCGAATGGGGATCGTACCCAAATCGAACCGAAATAGTCGCGTTTACATTAACACACTTGTATCTCTGCGTCAATATCTATTATCTTTAATTATAAATAACAATGTCATCATAATAAAACTACAAGGTTAAAAAAAATACGTAATTTTATAATAAAATCTTTTTATAAGATAATATAATAAATAAAATATACTATTAGTTTTTCTACCTCTATCTTGTGATCTTGTCGTTCATCCCCTGCCCGTTAACTACCCAGCCAGCCATACGTGCAGACGTTTCTTCACACCGATTATTTTTCCAGTGCATATCGATTTTTCCACCCCTCATTTTCTAAATATAACTAAAGTCGAGGCAGGCTGGTGGCTCAGCGTCTGACTGTAAATATGAATTAGTTGGGTTCGATTCTCATTCAGAGGAATGAATTATTTAGTATTTTTTTTATTTTGCTCTGGTAACAAGACAAACTGAGACGTTAAGTTCTGCTACTCAACACGTAGTGTCTAAAAATTGGTCTGTACTTTGGAAATTGAGTGTCTGAACACTAGGTTTCCTCTGCTTACACGATATATGCGGTGGCAATGTGGAGTTAAAAAAAAGAATATAGGTAAATCCATATATATACATACATATATGGATATCTATATAGTTGGGGGCGTCTGACTGTTTTCCTTTCATATTCAAGTGTCTTTGAGCACAGCTTTGAGCTTTTGAAGCGTTTGAAATGTAATATTTTTATTTCAAAGTCAAGCTTTAGTTAAGCTTAAGTAGTGATCAAGTTTTTAAAGAAAATGTGATTGTATACATAAATGTAGTATTTAATATTGACAATACGAATGTTTAATTAATTTAATTTGAATATTTTAGTTACTTTAAAAAATATTCACGCTGTATCCCGCATAGGAATACCTTCTGCCGTTAACTTATTAAGTATTATGATACTACAATCCCCTTTTTGAGGCATATCTTGACGAGAAGTGGAAGAGAGTAAGGATCGACCTGCCACAGGCACGTCACACGCCGTCACACGCACTCCCACGGCACAAACACATATAAACAAATGCTGTTTAAAATCATTTAAATTAATATGTATATAATACGAAGGCAAATCACTTGTTAGAGAGGGGTGTGTCGTATTCGTGAAATAAGATATGATGCATCCAGATAGAAATGAATCACTGACGCCGATGTAGAGACGTATGAGTCGTCAATTATTAGGCATGTTTTACACAGTTGTTTGTAAGTACATCTAACAAGTAGACAATTACATATAATGGAATAGTTAGTTTCGAATAACGTTAACCTAATGGCATGTATAGAGTAACCATTTAAAATAGTTTTCCACACTAAGAATAGAAAACTATTCTACGTATGCAAGAGTCTACCTCGATATTTGGGCTTACAAAAATATTTTTTTCAATTTGAACCAGTACTCCCCAAATTATAGCGTCTAAAACATACTTATCAACTTTATCTCGGGTATACGTTGAAACAGTAAGCTGATACGAGTGTCGACTTAGCTGCTCCCAGCGCAGTGTCATCCTAGTTCCATTACGAACATTTTCAAACTAACTTTGTTTGGTTTGAGCACTCTGCCTCTTACATATGTACAAATAGATATCCTATTTCTATAGATTTTTTTAGCTTCACGCTGTGTCCCGCACAATCCAATTATTCTATATAACAGTTGCTGATTAAATAACATGCAACGTTGGATTCCGCCACTTAGCACTTAATACTTTACCATCTTACCACTTGTGTTGTGGAGTTGGGAACATTGATTATATAATCTAGATATATGGAAGAATAATTGAGATATATATCCTTTTTATAGAATCTAACCTGACCAAAATTAGAGACTAATGACTATTGGCTAATTAGAGACTATTGATTTGTGTTTGCGATGGTTATGACTTCGATTACTACTCGGGGGAATGAATTACTTCTTTGATAACAAGATAATAGCCTGGCTCAGTTCTCACTCAACTCAAGGCACTCAACACGCCACGTCTCGAATTGTGTGATATCTCCATACTATGTGAAGGATACTGCGTTAGGCTTTATTGAAAAAAATATTAATAAAGATAAGTGACAACAGATTAATAAACATTATTACATGTGTTATATTATAATAGAATATATAACCTCTTACATAATCTATAACTAGGTTTATATTAATCACAACATATAACCCTGTACACCGTATGTGTATGTGCACCATATCGATCGATCGTGATTTTAAACTTCAACATGCAATATGACCGTCAGCGCCCGCGTGTGTCACAGCGTTACATTTAATGCACGAGTGCTGCAAAACAAAATTACTTCTAACTTAGAAGCACTGGCGTAGGAATAGAGGGAAGGAGGTGGGTGTAGGTAATCCCTAACAGCCTTAAAATAGTTTGGTGGCCATTCCATAAACGAAAAAAAAAGAAAAATATAAACAAAAAACAATTTTTACACGAACATAAATCCCCTGAAAATATATCCAGACACGCCTATGCTTACAAGTACAGCTTAATGATATCCACTCCTTGTTTTTGCATAAAGTGGCCAGATGTTACGTGATTTCGCAATATTAATTGTCGTCTTCTACCCCTTTTTAATTTGAAGGAAGAGTTTGTTTGAATGTGCCATAGACGGCGTTTTATTTACTGTTTTCTAGGGCACTTATCACTATGGCATGTAATGGTTCGATTACTTACGCCACAAAATATATTTAAGTAACTGTAGTATAAAGCTGTTCTAATCTTATTTTATTTTCTTTTATCAGACATATATCTGTATATGTACTTTGAATTAGGGCCGACGTAGCTGCCGACACGTAACAAAAGTAGACTAATTCACAATATTAAGTGCTTTATGTATTTAATGATTTCACGAGTCCTTTTAAGAAGAAGCATATTTGTACCACAACTTTTATGAATATATAATTTATAAATTTGCCACAATTCCACCATTCCGCAATTTAATTTTCTTCATCAGTGGCACGTCACAAATCATTCGCTGTATTTTAGTACTTTGCATCTTGAAGCTTTCATAGAAGAGAAAGCTCCATAATTGCTTTTTCAACTAAGAAAGCTTTTATGCCTTTTAGGTATTATGTTATATTGCTATTAAATTGTTTATAATTAATTTTTCATGTAATATTATTTGACTATAATTTGACTGTTGTTTTTGTTTTGAAAATACTGAACTTATTTTAACGCTAAGGTAAGTTAATTTGTTTCCAAATATTTTTCTTTCTTTAATATCTTGTTTGTTTTTATTAAGTGCTTATTTTTAAAGGCCTTATCTATTCAAAGTGTTTAAGTATATTTAAAATAACATTATATAAGTATGAAAATTCCGAAAAAAAAAAACACTCCTTTACAAAATTTAATTTATTTAAACACGTGAATGGTATTCAATTTGATTAGATCGAGTGCAACTAGCCATAGTTAAATTTTTATACATTCACTTCAAAAAGTCTTCTTCGGTGACATACAAAACTACCCCACATTTTATATGAGTTAGCACGCATATAAAATCGTAAACCATAAATAGTGGTAATTGAATTAAGAAGCGATAATCGATATAACGCCCGAACGATTTCCCCATATTCATAAATTAACTAAATAATCGAGCTATCAAGACCATCCGAACGTGTCTAATGCTAAGAAAAAATCGTAACTAGAAAGAAAGAAAGAAAGATCGTAAATAGTGTCGGTTTTGGGTTATAAAGAATTCGGGCCCCTGTAACTGTGTCAAGTATTATGATGGTATATTTATGGCCGTCATGGGGTGACTGGATAGGTTTGCAAAAAATTATATGGCGTTTAGGAGAAATGTGTTGGAGAAATTTCATGTAAGTAATATATATAAAAATTTATAGATTTCTTATAAAGTTACTGTAGCAAGTTGAATATATTATTTCGTTTTGATACATACTAGTTAAATATGTAATGATTAAAACATCTGTGTGTCTTTTTATAGATCAATAAATAGTAAAGGCAAAGGAAACTTTTTTAATTTTATGCACTATGTCGAACATAACAAGAGAGCAGGGGGAACCTGGGAACCTAGTGTTAAGACACTCCGTTTTCATGAAGACACTTTCGTCCCACACTTTCCGTCGAACTCAACACGAATCGAATGCAACACAACGGGAATCAAACTCACAAGTTGTCGCGTTCCCAGTCCACCTTTTCTCTTATTTTTTATATTTAGTTGTGTAAGCTTTTCGAAGTAAGACAGACTTTACCTATGGTATTTTATAATTTTTTATAGTTTCAATATAAATTTTAAACTTTTTTTCATCCCACACAAGATTATCAATAATCTAAATGTAGCGTGAGGCCGCGCTGACGTCAAATCTGCTACTTTGGTCGATAAAGTATGATGAGTTCCTTCACATTTGTGTTGGTTCCCTTTTTTGATTGAATCATTCAAGAATATATAATTTTCTTCGCTCGTTTTTCATGTGTAAGGCCCAGTTTCAGTTTTGAATCAAAATATAAATACACTTATTGCTTTTTTGAAGAAAAAATACTTTCTTTTTATTTGGCGGTGTTACTAGTTAAAATTAATTCTCTCCTGGACATCGAACACGCAACCAACCCGTCTACAATACGAAGATGACCTACTGCGCCACAGGTGCTTTAAGCACAGCACTAATTGCAACCAAGAGAATTCCAAGCTTTCAGAAAAACCTTTTTTATAATTTAATGACTTTCAATTTAAACTTAAAATGGCATATTAAATTGCCATCTTAACTTTGTTATTCTATTCCATTACCAACGTCAAAGCTGTGTGTAGGTGAATCATGAATCGCAAGCCCACATATAGGTCAACTTACGCCAAGGTGAGGTAACTGGGACATACCAAAAAAAGGAACGGGAGCCATTGTTTGTGTAAGATGAGTTTTTGGGATAAAATTATCGTGCTAAGTGTTGTTTTTTTTTTTTGGTCAGTTTTGGATTTTTTGAAAAGAAAATTTGTGATTAGGTGTAAAAGATAGTGTTTTTTCAGTGTAATTCGTTCGGCAGAATTTGAAGAAAGGCACTTCCTTTATCTTCTTCTCGAGTCTGTACACTGGGTTTTGGTTTTTATAAATTTAAATAAATAAATATTAAAAGCCCATCACCAACGGCAGACGACCGATAACAACTTGATATGATATGATTGAATATCGGTCTTTATTACTTGTGAATATCGAAGCTACTACTTCCGGTTTGATACTCAGAAACTCATTACTAATCTATTAGCATACACCTATAATTTACATGTAATTTTTTTTATTTTATTAAATGTTATTTAGAATTTGAAAGTATAGTGGTGCAGGCGGATGGTTTTTGACTGTATATACAATGGTTATGGGTTTCCTAGAGGAGGAGATTATATAAATATTATTCCATTTCTCCGTTCTTTTAAAACGAAATGCGGCGTTAGGTTACGCTAAAACCAGGTTAGGCTATAAAAATCGCAATATATCTATATCTATATATACATATATATACTACTTCAATACTTTTATTACATGACTTAAATATATTATTATAATATTACTTCATTTAATTTTATTTATATTTAATTTTCTTTGAAGAGTAATTAGGTCAACTCATTAAAGTGCGAGTTCCGAGAATTATGTAAAATTTATGTATATTTAGGCCGCTAATTGTAATGATAAATGGATGTATGGACTCTTATGTATGTGATTGTATTGTATGGAATAATAAAAATAGTTTTTTTGTCAATTTCGGTTGTTCGTTTTATAGTTTATATGACATGGTAGGCAGAAGGAACCTGGTGTCAAGACACTCCGATAAAGCATTCTGGTGGTGGAATTCAACGCCGCTTTTTGTCTCGCCTGTTAAGGCAGACTATAATTAACTATTATAAATAGAATAACTATTAAAATATTGTTGTTATTACCACTATTGTACTTTTTATATTTTGATTTAAGTACTCGTCATTTACGGGGTGTACCTTTACAGGTTGGCAGATCAAATACTACTTTAGACGTCATTAATTCGGTTTTTTTTCTCGTTAGGGCGCCTAACAAACATCGTTAAATGTTTTTATTACTTGGTTCGGTAATAAAATCTTGCCTTATGTAGAAAGCCACGGTTTTATTGGCATTAGATGATGAGTAAAGGTTTGATTTGGATG
>JBAIZZ010000090.1:0-53967 GCA_037355905.1 Heliconius aoede | reverse complement strand
ACTTTAAGAATATATATTATTAATATCGTTTCATGTTCTGATTTAATTCTGCTACATCTGTACGTTTATTATTAAAACAATACAATTACCATATGTAAATTAACATTTTATTTCTCTTGTTTTATTTTAGATGTAGTTATTTTTTAATTTCACACCGCAAATATCCATTATGTAGAGTCGATAGAAACACGTGATACGCAAATTCCTTTATATAAAAACATATAGATAATATTACAAATAAAGTAAAATAAAATAAAGGTCATTTATTGTTTTACTATGTAAATTTTATTACAGTATTATTATTAGAATACAAATAATGTTCATATATTAAATATTTAGTCAAGGTTGATTTACTCGAGCGTAATGAAGCCTTATTATTTGTAACTAAGAAGTTGTAATTTTCAATAGGATTTGTCTTGTAATTTTCTTTGGGATTTCTCCAACTCATATCTGTAATTTCTTAAAAGACAAAACACTTATTTTTTACTTTATTTTTTAGTTTAGTTTTATTTTTTATTTTACTATATGCGGATAGCGTTTCATTGTATTGTAGTGATTGTTGGTTCGATTTACACTTGTGGAAATTAAATTATTTTTATTTTTGTATTTCGTAAGAGAAAGTACTAGAACTAAAACTCATCTTCAGGAAGAGGAGTTTTCACTAAGTTTTCTTTTCTCTGTTTTACCATTCTGTGTGAGTGAAGACGTGAAGCTGAAAAAAAAAATTATTTCTTTTGACTTTTAAATATAGCAACAAAATAATATTTAAGGCTCCACAGATTGTAACTACGTAGTAAGCTAAATATAGATAGATATGAGCTTCTTTATATCAAACCGGTTTATATAATATTATTTTGTTATCTAAAGCGGTATTTGCCCATCTAAAGTAGTTTTTAAAGCAAACAGAGGACATTGTGTGTAGTAGTGTAGTAAATTAACTTATATTTTTACATGTTATGAGATTGTAATAGATACGTACAAATAAATATAATATTTTATATTATACCTTATACTCAGTAGTATAAGAAGAAAACCAGCATTTTGCGTTTTCCAGGCATAAATAACATAGTTTTAAAACACTCCGGTTCCCATAGTCGCCTAACTTCGCATATTATTATATATTAACCACTGTTATCAGGTCAGTCGTGGCGCAGGGGCACCAGCTTGCGACTGTAAACGCGACAGGTTGTGATTTCGATTACCACTCGAGGAGTTGAAATATTCAATATTTTTATTACTCTCACTCTGGAAATGAAGCACAGCGCGGCGTTGAGCTCCGCCACTCAACACGCAGTGCCTGAAGAATACGAAGAAACGGCGGAGGGGAGTGTCTTAACACTAGGCTTCTGCCTACCCTGGGGAAACAGCGTGAAACAGAAAAAAAGTTATATAAAATATCCAGAAGTCCTATATTTAGGTTTTCGATATAATTTAACACATGGTACTCATTCTTTTATAGCGCCCATATGGTTTAATGGTACGTCTGTCATCGTACTTTATATGTTATATTTGCTTATAATAACTTTTCAAGTTGTTATCATGTTCCCATAGGAATTAGTTCACCTATATTAAATATGTTTTTTGTTTGAAACTATAAGAATACACATGTTTGAGTAAACGCGATAGGTTGTGGGTTCGATTCCCTCTCGAGTGAATGAAATATTGAATATTTTCATTTTTTCGCTCTGGTGTAGAGACAAAGTGCGACGTTGAGTTCCGTCACTCAACACGTGCCTTCCGAATTTGACGAAAATGGGGACCGGAATGCCTTAGTACTAAGTTCCCTCTGCCCACCCTGTCGTGTGCAGGTGCAGGATACAGCCTGACGCTAAAAAATGTTTTAAAAATCAGTAGAGATATAAAAAGTATTATTTTATTAATGAATCATTATCTTACTTTTATTTATATAAGGATATTTTTTGTCTGTTTGTGGATAATAAGATTTTTGATGTTAGATTTTAGTTGATGTATGTATGTATATACCATATTTTTACGCATTTTATTGAAAAACGTTAAAAACATATAAATAATAATTTATATTGTTGCACCCAATAATCTACATGCAGTTGTTTAAAATGGTGTGCATAAAGTAATTATAATTTTCCTTAGTTATTAATTGTACAATAACTACATTATAATTTATATCGGTTCCATGCACGTTTAATAATGATGCCCTACAAAAAGTAGAAAAGGTATGGTAATATATATGTTAGTATTCTATATTTACAAATTATTATTTAAGGATAGTCTTAATAATTAATTTAAAAATGCACATAGCAGGTGTTAAGACACTCTGTTCCCATTAAGACACCTCCCTTACCTACTGTTCGCCGAATTGTAAATATATTGCGTCTCAAGTGGTGGAACTCAACCGACAGAGAGAAAATGAAAATATGAAATATATCGTTTGTGGGTTTCAAACCCACAACCTGTGCGCTACGACTCAAGCTATATCAACTATTTATCTAAAAAGTTAAGTTTAACAGATAGCCAATCTAATATTATTATTGGCTTCCTGTCCACTGACTGCTGTCGATTTCCCTTAATTAAGCATAGTTTAGTTTACACCTGGAGCGCGTGCCAACCCTCTTAATGTCACAGTTAACGTTACGTTTTATGTTAATTTACTTTATAGCGTGGCGTGTGGCTGTGTTTATAGTTTTATTTTTTCAGCTTAACGCTGTATCTCGCACTTAACAGGTTAAATGGAACTGGGAAAGTAGTGTTAGGACACTCCGTTCTATATAGCTATAACGGTTTATATATTATAATACATTAATTGTTTTCATTAATATTAGGTGGTGTATTTGCCTGACCTGTTTCACTGAAGTGTTACATTGATAAAAGATCTAAAATCTCTATTTGGGTGATATTATTATATTTGTCTGTACTGATTGAGGCCAGTCGTGGCGCAGGGGCACAAGTGTGTGACTAAACGTAGACTCTAGGAAATGAAATATTAATTTAAATTTATATTTTCATTTCTTCGCTTTGGAGTCGAGGGCAAAGCGTGACGGTGAGTTCCGCCATTCAACGCCCCCAGAATTCAGCGGAAAATAGGGTGTGGACTGTTTTAATACTAGGTTGGTTCTGCCTACCCTGCAGTGTGCGGTATATAATGTAAAAGTGGTAATAATATAAAACAGAATGGTTTGCTTGATTCAACACTTTAATCTCAGGAACTACTAAGTCAGAGTTGAAAAAAAATGTGTAGTGTTCAGTTTGGCGAGGAAGGCTAAAGACTAAATTACATCATATTAATCGTTTCGATTGGTATGATTCATATTTCAATCTAACTCCAAGGCCCGTATTTATAAATCGCTCTCGACTGTGAGATTGATCTTGAGAGCGAGCTTAAAAGAAAAAAGTCTTGGATATCGGCTCTTGGATATAGTATATGGTATTATCTCAGAGTAACATAAATATTGATATTATATTTTTGTTAAAGTCAATTAGAAATAAGTAATAAGGTTTTGTACAAATTTATATATTGATAAAAGTAGATTTATTTAATTTTTTTTTACGGCTTAAAGACTGTCGCCTTTTAACTATCGGCCTTGTAAAATTTGAATTCACGACCACCGCTTATAAATACCGCTTAATTTTAACTTTGTCACGACTTCGTTATCTTATCACAAATTTTAATTAAAACTATTTTCCCTTTTATTTTGTTGAACTAATTTGTCCATATAACTGAAACAATTGTTTTTTACTCTATCGTGTAATAAATAAAATGAATTTCAATAAAATACACTTTTGTCTTTGAAGAAGGTCAAGGTGACCAGTTTCTTTAGAAATCGAGATAAATCGTAAGTGGTAACTTGGTATGAGGTAAGATCTATCTTGAGACTATTTTATAGTAATTTGACACAAACCAGCCCTTGCATTTATGGGGGATCATACAGTTACTTATCAAAAATATTTTTGGTTTTATGTTAGAAATTTTTTGTTTTTAAAAATGTATGTTTAATTGGGTTTTTTATCTTCACGCTGTATTTCTCATATAGGATAGGAGGGAATCTAGTATAAAAACCTGGTTTTATCTAATATTACGACACTGCTCCTTATTTTAATGTACTATACATATACTATACACTATACTGCATTCAAATGTCTTTTTTCAAATTTAGGTGTCGGTATTCGCATATTGAAAACGTCTATCCTTTTAATAAACTATACAATATATCTATATAGGTATGTATATAAAACTCATTCGTTACTATTGACTGACAGACAACGCACAGCAGTTTTTAACGCGCGAAGTTCCTACAGGACCGTGAAAAAAATAGGATTTTATAATTTACGTCATAAAGTCCACGCAAACGAAACCGTTAGCAAAAACTAGTGTTTTATATAAAACCATATATATGCACGTATATATTATATATAAACGTATATATTTTTCCCGTAACATCGTTTCCCATGCGGTTTCCTCAAAGACATGTGATACAAATGCACAAATCAGAATTCTCTGTCTCCGATTACTAACTGTGTGATGTAAATTCTTTAAGTTCTATAAATATATTATTAGATAGCGGACAGTGTTTAGCTGTATATACGACGGTTGTGGATTCGATTACCACTTGAGGATTTAAATAATCTGTTTATTCAACAACGTTATGTATTAAAGTTTTTGAAACTTAAATTATCAAAGTATAATTAATTTTTTTTATTTTAAAAAAATTCTCCCGTAAAGCGTTTGAAGCATTAACCGCCTTCTATTAAATAGATGTATGTACGTACGTCTAACCTAATACCGTTACCGTCCATTACGTTTTATCATTTCAATTAGCATTCATTCAAATTGTTAGTATCGCGAATTCCACGCACTCGTTACTGTGCGATAAAACGATTCGGCTTTATAAATAGCGTCATCGATGATAGCTTTCTGAGACGATTGATGTTAGATTTTTTTGTTCAAATTAGCTTTTATATTATATTTATGAGGTCAGCAGTGGCGCAGGGACACAAAGTGTGGCTGTAAACACGACTGGTTGTGGGTTCGATTTCCACTTGAGGAATTTGAATATTTAATATTTTTCATTTTTCGTTCTTGTGTCTCCACACGCAATGCCTCGAGATTTTGGCGGAAAGTGGGGGAATTGAAGTAGCTTAAATAAAATAAAAAATAAACAGAATGTCTTAACACTATGTCCCAGTTTCCCTCTGCCTAGGTTCCAGGCAGGCTTCATATGTATGTGTAACTATAGTCATACAAAATAATGGTGGTGTATGACGCTCGAAATGCTCTCCTTTTTTTTTTTGAAACTTTACTTATTTACAAAGATTGTCAAATGTTTTATATATGAAAATCGATTATTTTTCTGGCTGTACGCCCGGTGCAAACAACAGGGTGTTCTTGGAAACACTCCAAACGTAACGTTGATCCAGATATACCAGTGGCTCTCCCGTATAACCTATTTGGAATTAAATATTGTTCTTGTAATTACTACATATGGCTATAGTTTAAAACAGAAATAAGAGTCCTTTTGGTACCTTTTTTTTTATTTATGTAGGCAAAAGGAGCTATAGAAATGATAACAAAACCAATGTTAGTTGTCATAGTGGCGCAGTGGCACAACGTTTAACTGTAAGAGCGACGTTTGTGGGTTTGATTTCCACTCGGTGGAATGAATTGCTCAACAGTTCTTTTCATCGCACTCTGATGGCAAAACAAAATAAAAGCGCGGCGTTGTATTCCGCCTCTCAACATAGAATTTCTGGAGATTCTGCGAATAGTTGAAAACGGACGGTGTTTATGTAAAGGACCAAGCGTGAATATAAAAACAATATAAATATGCAAATATATTTCTTTTTCATTTTTTAATGTCAAAATTCGATACAAGGTCATCAGAAGGGTGCGCACATCGCTAAAATCTGTCACAATTGGCCACCGTTCAATTGGTTGAATTGGTCCTCTTTATGTATTAGGTCATCTTGCTATTCTCTATTGAATACGTTTGTACCAAATAAATGACTTCGATTATGAATTAACAATTAAGATATAAACAGAACATATAGTAATGGAACCTGTGGTACGCAGTTCAATTCTGGTGGGGATCTGTCATAATGCTAGGCGATAAATGAGATAGCATGCGGCCGAAGTAAATATATTATTATATATATGACATTATGATTATAGGTTCAAGGTAGATAAAGTTAGACGTTTAACAGTATGCAACACACAATATTGACAATATTAATGAATAACAAAGTGATATATTTAGAGATATACTTCATTTTTTTTCTTCAAGAATAATACTAAGATTTTTACTTTTCATAAAAATCAATATGTATTTAAAACTTCAAAATATATTCATACACGCTAGCCGTGGCGCTGTGGGATAAAGTGTGGCTGGCAACGCTACAGTTTACTGGTGGAAAATGTGGAACGGAATGTCTTAACACTACTTTTCTGCCTGCTCTTTGCGGGAATAATCGTGACATTCAAATATAAGCATATATTTTTAACCTATCACACTTAATACGAAAGATGCGTGTAAATGCATACATATTATAATAAATTCAAACAAGCATCTTAAGCGATAAAACCAAAACGATCCACATATATTACGCCCCACACTGTCCACATAAAAGATCTCCAACACCGTCGATTGGTTCCGAGCACGCCTATTACATAAAACCTCTATCGAAAATTGCGAAAGTTTCGCCGCGCAGTGGAACGCCGTCATAATAAATTCATTTAATGTCTGATGGTCGTATGGGGCGCATATTGTAGACCTATGCGGGAAAATTATACGAAAGTGTATGGATTTGTTTGTATGTGTAATACGTGGTTTTATGGTAGGAAGATATGGGTTTAGTAATTAAGGGTTATGGGTAATATATAGGTAACATGATCCTCTTTTACGCACAAACGACCCACATACTTTAGAAGACTTTATTATAAACTTCGATCGAATTATTTTGCTCTTTTTAAA
Source organism: Heliconius aoede (assembly GCA_037355905.1). Taxonomy (NCBI): domain Eukaryota; kingdom Metazoa; phylum Arthropoda; class Insecta; order Lepidoptera; family Nymphalidae; genus Heliconius; species Heliconius aoede. The sequence goes on along the minus strand of JBAIZZ010000090.1, from coordinate 47,026 downwards.
GGTATATCTGTCACAACCAATTATTATGTTTATTACTTCGTAATATTTTTAAAGTATTACCACACTAAAAAAACAAAAGTAAATTAGAAAACTTATAAAAATGTAAGCATAAGATTCAAATCCGAATAAAATTTAATATTTTTCAGTGAACTCGTTTCACAGAACTCGCTGCCTCTTATACCCTAATAGAGTCCCAAGATAGTTCAAGTTGTAGAAATTTATTGAGGCAAGAAGGTTATGTTATAGGGTTACTTCCCAGGGGCGAAGACGGCTATTTTCTCATAGTATTTACCTGGGATATCCAACATAACATTTATTATTATATTTTGTATTATAATTTAAGTTTTTATCTTTTTAGATACTTAAAGAACAAACTTATTGTTTAATTGTCACTTACCTGTTTTTGCTGTACCAATTTTCTTTCCAAATAAAGACTCGGAATTGCTATAGTACGATATTTGAATCTCGTACATTGTTTTACACAAAAAATATAATTGAAAAACCTTATTAGAATATTTTGATGACCATAAGTTACAACTGTAAAACAGATATAACTTTATCTACTTAGAAGTAAACAACCTATTATTCCACAACGATACCCCAAGGTGGCTGGTGTTATGGCAATTTATATAGGGCAAAGGCGAGTTATTGAAAAGGTTCCAAAAATATACGACTGTTCTACTCCCCATCTCACGGGGACCGTTCTGAAGGAGATTGGGAGTGACATGGTGTTTGTAATAGAAATTTATGGTATCTCTACTCTCTAGGGCAGTTTGAGTTGCTTTGTTTTGGTTAGGACTAGTGATTGTTGGTGGTTTTTTTAATATATTGAGTAAATCCTGGTGTAAGTTTGAATTATGCCATATAAGTAGCAATTGAGTCGAAAGTGAGATTTAGTGAGGGGAATGAAATTGTTTTTACACGTTACAACTTGCAGCGTTGAGGTCATCCACTCAATACTCAATTCATCGCGAATTTAAAGAGAGTGAACGGAGTGTCATAACACTAGATGAATACGATGATACGAAAAAAGAGAATAAAAAAACAAATTTTTCAATCGAAATGATTTAAACTTAAATATCCCTAGCAGGATTTTCAACTTACTATCACTGACCTTGTCTATTTATTGTATACCGTTTGCTCGTTTTATATTACGCTCCATATACTACTGCCCCACAGGATAATTCAAAACTTTTCCTGTTTTCCATTTCCAATTAAATTAATGATGTGCTTTAAGCGTCAAGTAGGTCATGTCACCAGCGCAACTTTCAATATCCATTCCATTTTTCAATCGGCCAGACCTACTCGTACATACGTACGTCCCATTTTTACATTTTCCGCCTTCGATTTAGTGCTTGGGAAATTGGAACGTGGGGTCGCCTGCATTTTTCTGATAGGTTTTTTAATAGGCTGTGCTGTGTGCACTTTAGTTTTCGTGGTCACGTTCTGTCGTCCGCATATGAGAGTGTGTCGTTTCTGTTATATTATTAAATTTCTTCTTTTTCTTCATAACTGTGATATCCTACTTATAACCTCATTAGAGTATCCAATATTTTAGGCTGTAAGAGGCCTTTGTGGCACAGTGGGAAGCTCTGAATTAATTATTTTTATTTTCACCCCACCTTGGAAAGAAAAAGCGTTGGGTTCCCTTGGACGAGCAGGTTAGAACGAAGTTTCTTGATATTAGTATCTCTTGTTTACCATGACATTTTACTACGTGTCTAATACATGAGTGAACTTCTCATAATCTTCTTAATTCTTATAATATATTATATTATAACAGAAATGTAATATAACTGTATTATATAACATTTCTGTTATAATACATTTACAGATCTCCTCAAGTATAATATAATTAAATGTCACGTTCCGTTCAACCGACTCCAAAATTGGCGGTGATCTACCATGTACCGAGCCAAGCAATCCATCTGATAAAACGTACACGGTCCGTTAGATCAAAATGGAGTCAATGTCGCTGGTACCGTGACCAATTCTATTGAATTGATTATTCATTTATTGATGTTTAATTCCGTCGTGGCCCAGTAGCCGCCTGAATGAAAGTGCAGTGGTTGTGGATTCGATTTCCTCTCCGGGGAATGATTATATTTAAATGATTTTCATTTTCACTCCGAATAATGAACTCTTTAATATATAAATTTTTCCGATCTGGTAACAAGGCAAGGCGCCACTCAACATCCTATGCATCAGGAATTCAGCGGAAAATGGGGAATGGAGTGCTGTATCATTAGTTTCCAGGTTCCTATGTGCGGGATACGGCCAGAAACAAAAAAAATATCTTTCTTCACTAAGGTAGAGAGGCGGTGGCGTTGAGCTACGCCAATATTTGTATAATTGAGTATAGCTGCTTTTATTTGTTTTAATGCACGCTACCTATATATGTAGGTACCTACGACCTATGAGGTCTTATAGATATGATAAGCTATCATTATGATTGTATCTGACGCCATTTTATACATTGATATATCTTGTGACGAATCATTGTTAGTGAATCAGCATTACATCACTTTATGAAAAAAACATCTCTTTGAAAATTACATTTAATTTATTTATTCTTCAGTTCGATTCGTTCTATGTTAACCGTGAAAAGCGATATGTTAGATATTTGTAAATTATTCAAAATTTGTATTATATAAAATATTTAAAATTTTAATTTCTTTGCTCTGGTGACGACGCAAAGCGCTCACTCAGTTTTAAAAAAATATTCAACTAAAAATATACTGGTCGCAAACCGCCGCATGCGTCAAACTAATATTAAAAATAATTATGATTTAATCTTTAATTAAAATGTTTAATTTCGCTTCGTGTGTAACAACCTGTATACATACCATTTTTTTTTTTGCCACAATGAGGTGCTTATTTCCGTTAAGTTGAGATGTATATGAATTTTGGTCTGTTTTCCTCCTTTTCTCTTCAGTTTCAAGTTTATAGCAGACACTCCGTCTCCTGGTTTCCGACTCTCCGTCATGACATTGCGTCTAAAGTGGCGGAACTCAACGCCGCCAATTTTGCCTCCAGAGTTGAGAAGTGTAGTACTATACTATCGTGTGTATAAAATAATGTTATAAAAACTTGTTTCACTAATTAGTTAATTTAACTTTATAATTTACAAAAAGTTTTGATAATATTGTTAAGTAAAAAATCATCACAAAATGTAGGTCGCCCTTTGAAATTGGAGCTCCTTTGAAACTGGCACAAAATGTTTTACAAGTTACACGACAAATGAAGACAAAATAAGCTAAATTCCATTAAATAGTTACTTTGTTAACTTAGACTCGACTTTACCGCTTTTGAATATATATTTAAGACATTGTAGGTCAAGACCTACAATGTCTTGAAGTCCTACAGTCTCTTGAGACTGTATTTTTCAAGACACTCTTTTTTGTGACACAGCGGCTTTGTGGTGAGTGGCGGAACTCTAAACCGCGTTTTGTCTTATAAAATGTATATGAAAATCATTTATTTCCACAAGTGATGATCACATTTTATAGTTACGTTATTTTAATATTAATCGAACCCACAACGATCAGATTTACAGTCAACTTCGAAATACATACATATAAATAGGTATTATAGTACACATTTACCTATATCGTAATTTAGACTTGAGATTTTCTATTTTCTATTATAGAAGACTGAACTGAACTGAAGTAAACCTTATGTTAAGTTAGTATATTTTACCTCTTCTTAATTTGAAAGTTATTTAAGACGATCGAGGCTGCGCGTCGTCGCGCAGGGAAACAAACGTGCGACTGTAAACGCGACGGCTGTGAGTTCGATTGCCACTCACGGAAATGAAATATTTAATCTTTTTATTTTCTCGCTCTGATAACGAGCCAAAGTGTGGCGTTGAGTTCCGCCACTCAATATTCAGTGTCTAAACACTAGATACGGCGCGGAAGTAAAAAAAATATATGATTATATTTTATATCATGGGCAAGGATGTGAGCGCGCAGAAATAGTCAGTATTGTGTGTATTTTTTGTATCCTTCGCATTGCCTTTTTAAGAAAGCGGTTGAACAACGTAGTTTGCCTATTACGGGCAGAATGTTAAACTTACTTAATACTTATGTATGTAACTTAAATATTAAGTATACTTACTTTATAGGGTCGAGGATTTTTTGTTTCTATTATAAAATCATTTTCGTAACGTAAGAAATGTAATATCCGTTTTTTATTACAAATTGTAATTTTTGGTATTTTTTTTTTATTTCCATTATATAATGACTTAAGCTTTTATATAATAAGTAGGTACATTGTTAAAAGCCTCTCGTATCGCGAGTGAGGTAAATATTTTCACTTTTCATCCATTTTAGATGTCTCTTATATTAATATAGATAATAATTGTTTTGATAAATAATTATTCTTCTAAGTGGGGATTGAACCTACAATTGTCTTATTAAAAGCGTAAAAGGCACGGTCTTATTTAACTTGAAAATATAGATAATTTTTTTTATCTATTAAAAGAGAAAAACATAATTGAATTTAAATTTAATTCAACTATGTTTTTCTTTCATTTTAAACTAAAATAACGAAACTGTAAAATGTGATTTTTCAGTATATAAAAAGTCAGTCATAGTTATTTTTCAATACAGAACGAATATTGCAAATATTTTATGTTACGCAACACAATATGGACGCGAGCGCGACCGACAATCATTTGAAAATAAAATAAAGCGTGGCGGATGCAGCGGAGAGAGGAAGTTAGGGTTGCTTATTTTGTTTTTTTTTTTAAAGTATTTATTAGAAATTTTATAGTTTTGTATTGGTTTGTTTCTTGTTGTGTAATATTTGTGTTATTAGATATATGATAAGTGTATTTGTGTAGGTTTTTTTTTTATAGTCTTCTTTGATTAGAATTGTATGTGACAAAAAAAAACTCTGGTGCTTATAATATTAGTACATGATAACACGATGGAAATAATCTTGGTTTTTTTTAATATTAAGGTTTTTAAGCGTAAACAATTATCTACTAATATGTAAGTTTAATAGAAAATCTAAAATAGTGCCATTTACGAACATACTACCCCAATGCCGAAATGAGATGGTAATTAAAAGAGGCAAAGCATAGCGTAAAACTTACGAAGTCAGCCCTTAGCGGTGAGAAATCAAGCGAGAGATCGACCTCAGCGGACATGTAACGCGGCTCCGTACTCCATGCGGGACAAGATTGCACTTGCGAGGACTAGTGATGGTTGATTGTCACTACAAAATATCGATAGTATGAATATATATATTTTGGAAAATAGTACAAGCTTTTATGAACATATACATTGTGTATATAGAGGTTATAAGTTCAGCTTCACGCTGTATCCCGCTCACAGCAGGGTAGGCAGAGGGAACCTAGTGTTAAGACGCTCCGACACTTTCCGCCGAATTCTTGAGGCATTGTGTGTTGAGTGGCAGAACTCAATGCCGCCGTTTACCTCGACACCAGAGCGAAGAAATGTAATTATAAACGAAAGTAAATATTTCAATGAAGAAAATAATTTTTTCCTTTATGTGGGTTCGCTTTTCGACTTTTCGAAAATGTGGGTTCGATCCCCACTCGAGGAAGCGAAGTTGCACTTCCGCGAGTGGGTATCGAACCCACAACAATCGCGTTACAGCCACACCCTTGTGCCGCTGCGCCACGACGACTTTAATACGACGGATATAAGTAAGTAAGTAGTTCTTAACAGGGTAGGTTAGGTTACTGCCTACCCTGCTGCTAATTTATTATTAATATATATAAAGATAACAAAATGAGTGTAAAATATATATTAAAAATATCGAAACTTGCAAAATAAGTTGCGTTTCTCGCTTCACATTACATGAAAGTACAGCGTATATTCTCGTTTTCCTCTCTAAAGCCTTAATAACCGTTGCGCCGTATTCAACATGACAAACACTGGGTTGCTCTTTTAAATGCTAATTTATGAACGTTATTGCACTTAGTATGTATGTATGGAATTGATACTTTCGTTATCGTTTCATTTATAAATAATACAAATGATCTAAATAATATATGTAATGATTAAATAAGATTCCTTTCGAGATATCTGTTTACTTCAGCAAAAACATTACTTTAGTGACTTAATTGTTAAGTTTCTTACCAGTTCTTGTCAGGTCTGAGGCGTTAACTTTAGTGAACTGGTGGTAAATTATTTGACGTTCAAAAAAATTAAAGATTCTTCTTTAATTCTAATATTATTTCTTGTTTTTTTTTCAGAATGTCTTAAAACTACGTTAGTATTAATTATTAATGTTCTTAGGATTATAATTTTTAATAAACATGAAAAATTTTGTAAAAATATAAAAATTGGATAAACATTGAAATTACACTTCAAAATCCTAAAATGAACTATTGTTTAAAGCTTTCGATTGAACTTAATACATAACTTGTCAATATCAACAAGGCAACGATGTTTCCACGCACGTGCTGCGAACGGAAACGGAAACCGTTTATACGGAGCCGACTCGATCGTAAAATCGCACGATCCAATGTGAACCTTTGATTTGATTTGAACTACTTTTTATTTAAAGTAATGGCTAGCAACTATTGTTTTCTAATAGCTTAGTAGTTATTTAATATTTTGAAAAGGCTGTTGTCGGGTCTATCTACACTCAATGGAATGAAAATTAATAGATCTGGAGAATAGTGCCTTAACACTAGGTTCCCTCTGCCGACCCTGCTAGCATACAGCGTAAAGCTGAAAAATTTGAAAAAAAATCTCTCGGTTCGCTTTAAATGTAGATTTTGTGTGTATACATCCATGTTTAACTTATCCGAAAAATGTAAAGGACGTTCCTATTGAAAATATATTTTAAATATAAATTATGTTCATAATAAACACACATTACGTGAAATATAAAATTTTAACTACACCTGAACTGCATCGAACAACTTTTTGTTATATAATCCAAACAAGTGCATACATCAATGCCGTCGTTACCGGTGACATTAACCGGTAGTTAACCGGCAGTTAAATGCCCTTTAACCGCTACTGACATTACGTTAAATTACGACTTTAATTGCTTGCTGGCTGTAGATTTTTTTTATTTATTTTTAGATACTGTTCTGAGTGTAAATTTTTGCTAGAAAAGGTTTTTTTTGTATTGTCTATTGAAATGTACTATGTAAGTCATACTATGTGATATAAAAAATGGCTTTGTGAAAATGTAGGGTAATGTAGCTTATTTGGCAAATGTCTGACTGCACGTGCTTGTCGTGGGCTTGAGGAAGTTGATATAAAATATCTATGGGTATAATATTTTCAATATGATATTGCTACGTCATTGACCAAGCAATATATGAGAAAAACGGAGAAGTAAGAGACTTTCTATTAAGTGCAATCGTATACTTTATCGTATCGTATGCTATACTTTATATTTCATATTATAAGTGACGTAAGCTTTCCCTTTCAATACACTTACTTGCATAACAATAGCATCGATCAAAATTAAAAGTCAATAAACGGAAATCTCTATGAAAATACCAACACAATAACCCTTTGAAAGGAAGTCGATCGTTTTTGAAGGTAGTTTGACAAAAAACACATCAAAACATATCATTAGAGGCTGAGCATGCGAAATGCACCCTGCCCTATAGAAAAATCTGGGCGTCGCCATGGTAACCGACGATAAATGACTTAATAATGATCCGTCAGACCGAAAAATTCACGTATCGGAAAAGATGTAATTATAAACAAACTTGTAAGTGACGTGATGCTGCAAAAGGGAGAATTTTAGTGATGTTTAGCTTATTATCGATACGTCAAGTTTATATCGATGTTATGAGCTTATCATGAGACTTATTGTTTAAAATTAACAAGTTTTTTTTATATTACAAGATAACTTATTTTTCGATATTAATATATAAATGATGAATGGATTAACTTATTGTCTTATTTCAGAGAAAATAATATTTTACTTATAGTAAAGCCAGGTTTAAATAATAGTGTTATATAGTAAAGTACACGATGTGAAATTATCCACCTTAACTTATAAATAAATCATGAATGACCGCACTGACATTGTAAATTCATATATCTATGATCAAGATAAGATAGCAGGTCCAGCCTACTTTCTTATCTTAAGGGTACAAAACAAAGGAAGTTCGATAACCCTCGATATCAGATACTGTATTGAGTTTACTAGAAAACAATAAGATTACTGTTTACTTGTACTTACGAAATAGTGTATTTCTGCGTATTATTTGCTTTAAATTACATTTGTTATTGGTATTTAGATACTAGATAGATACTTTTAGCTTAGAGTTGTAGCTCTACTTTTTATTATAATAATAAAAAAAATAAACAGCTGTATGCCGCACATAGCAGGAAAGACAGAGGGACCTAGGGTTAAGATAGTCCGTTCCCCACTTTCTGTCGAATTCTGGAAGAATTGCGTGTTGAGTGGCAGAACTCAACGCCGTCGCGTTACAGTCACGACCTTGTGCCGCTGCGCCACGTCAGCCTTATTTATCATGATTATCTTCAAGAAAGATTTTTCTTCTTTAAGTAAGGTTATTTCGCTCAACTTTCTCCACTTTTCGTTAATTGATAGAGAAATTCCGACATCATACAGTTTCATATGTAAAAATATTCCTCCTAGAAACAAATCACCGCTAAACAACAAAAAGATTATCGATATGTCTAAAAAACGACGTCCCTAATTAAGATTAGGGTTCCGGTGCACAAAGATCGCGCGTCTATTCGCATTCGCAAGACGCAAGGGTTCCGCACAAAGAGGCAGATGTCTCAGGTAACAGCAGATGTACCCTTTTGTTAGATTTAATTAAATTACGCGCATCTCCTTCTCCCTCTAAAGATATGGTGGAAGTGAGGATTGTCTTGTAAAGCCAGTTTGACATTTTTATTTTTAATTTGAGTGTTTTGCTGTTGAAACTACACTTTTTATTTAAGTGTATTGATTTTAGGACTTATAGGTTGTGTGATAGCGTTCTATTATAGTTGAGATGCGATGTGTGGAAAAAATATATGTATATATTTTTTTAAGAAAATAGTGGTTTTACGCGAAAAAATGGCAATATTATTCGTTATTAATGCCGTCTTTGCGTGGTTTTAAAAAGTAGATACTCGCTTTTCCTCATAGCAGGTAGAAAGGGGAATCTAGTGTTAAGACACACAGTTCTCCACTCTCCTATGATTTAATCCTTTTTAATATTTTCATCTACCTACTATATATTTGAAGGAATAATTATTATTACGATGTGGTTTTGAACTGTATCACTTTTTAAATATTATTGTGTTCTTAGTTATTTTATTACTTCTATTTTTCGATTTGTTCGATTGTAACCTGCAACCGTCTCTGGTTCGCTTGCCTGCTAAGTCACCAGGGACTAATTTAATTTGTTCTCGTACACAATCATTCGTATAGCTCTACGCCCGTTTATGATTTAATTAGCGGCACTTTCATTATTTATTTCCTTTTGAACTAAACGTGAAATATGGACACGCCCACTCTGTTTGACCTTCGTGGGAATATTAATGAATGGCTTTCAGAGCTAAATTACGTCGTCTTGGCAATTACTTTGGTGAGCAATTAAAATTTGTATTATTGTTAATTATTTAGATATTATTATTATTCGAATTTTTTTTTCGATATCTTTTATCTATCTGGATAGCTTTTTTACAATAAATAATGTGAATTTGTAAAACCCAAGATATTCTATTTTTGCATAAAAGTAATATTTATATACTATTAGGTATTTAATGACGATGTTACAAATTTATTGTCATTAAAAAAAAACAAATATAAATTAGAGATTATTGTTATTTTGGATTTATTAGTTTTATCACCAATTAAGTGATAATGATGAATCATTGCTGAGAAATTTTAAAAGCTGTTTTGTTAGCCGAAATTATGTTCAAAGCACGACTTCCAAGAAGCTTTTTGCCAGGTCGGTATTCGGAACATCTGATAGTAAAGCAATTTCGAGTGAAATACTTACGTGACGTACATTTACGCCAAAAGTCGGTAGAAAAGGGGGTAAATAAAAACGCCGTGTTTTGCGTAAGATTTTGTCGACCATGAAATGAGAATGTCAGGGTTGCCACTTAAGGTGTTAGAGAAACTGTTTCGTTATTGATTTGAAATTGGTTTTGAAATTTTTGTAAGTTTAACAAAAGCAGCTATATATTTTTTCCTGCATAACAGGGTAGGCAGAGGGCAACTAGGGTAAGACACTCTGTTCTCCAATTTTTGAGACACTGTGTGTTGAGTTTCGAAACTCAACGTGGCTTAGTGTCTATCAGAGCGAGGAAAGGAATAATTTAAATGTAATCATTTCCCAAAATGGGATATTCCTTTAGAGGAACAAAACTACTTTTTGCTCGTAACTATTTTTTAATAGTCGCCGTCATTTAACTTCGTTATTTTCATCTGTAATACAAAACTTCTAAATAACTCCGACGATCCATGAAACGTGCGAAAAAAAGTTAGTAAAAACTGTCGAAACTTTTAGTTACAAATAAAATCAGCGTTTTTCAAGAACGGAAAATGGTACCGTTAAGTGCCTAGTTTACGCTCTTAGGGGAAAAAAATAGTAGTTACTTAAATTTCCTATTTTTACTCTAAAATGATGCATTGCAAACTAAAAGTTTTAAATTACTATCTAAATACCATATTTTTGTAGCTTATTGATCTATCATATTGCATGTTTTCAGTTTTAACTTTACGCTTTATACCGTATGTAGGTATGTAAGCTAAGGTGTAGAGAACCTAGTGTATTGACACTATAACATGTAAAAACAATAAAAAACGTCCGTCATTGTCATCTTCATATTTTTTTTCTCATTTGTACACTACAAAATATAATTACTACGTAATAAATATGTATGTAATAGAAATAAATATAATAGAAATAAGTATTTATGCTCTGACCTATTTCCTTAATCTATATATAACAGGTTAATACTAATAATAGAAACTCGTGTCTAAAGTAAACAAAAGTTGTACAATAGAAATTGAACTAACGGCGCCATTGCACTTAATGCACGCTGTATCCTGCACACACCAGGGTATGAAAAGAATCTAATGGTAAGTCAGGCATTGCGTGTTATGTGGCGGAACTCAACGTTGCGCTTCGCTTCGACATAAGATCGAAGAAATGAAACTATAAATTTAAATAAATAGTGACGCCGCCATTCATTTCTTCGAGTGGGGTTCGAACGCACAACCAGTCGAATTTATAGCCACTCATTTGTGCCCCTGCGCAACAACTGGCCTCAATTTTAGTAATAATGAACGGAAATAGTTAGTTTTGTAGTAATTTTGTAGTAAATTAGTTCTTTAGTTTTCTATAATTGTTCGACACACAGTGCCGGCCTTTTGTAACTATTAAAAGTATTTAAATTACTTGATTTAATTTCAAATAATGTTTACAGGTTATGTATGGTTAGGTATTTATCAAGCTTACTATATTAATCAGATTCGCTTTATTAAAAAGAATGCAAGATGTCGGTCGTGATGCAAGGAAACAAGCGTGTTCAATATGCAACGCCTAAATAATTTGGCGGAAAGTGGGACACGGAAGTGTCTTTTTGAAACAGAGTGTCTTTACACTAGGCGCCCAGGTTCCCCCTGTTAACCTTGCTGTCTGCGCGATACGGCGTGAAGCTGAAGAAATAATCATAAGTAAATTAATTTTAATTTAAAGGCTTGAAGTACGTTAAAAAAACCATATAGCAAACTAACTAACCTAAATCTGCTATGTTATTCAATAAAGCTTATATAAGAGCTGATATGTTTTCTTTCGTCCCCCGTCACGGGAGGGACGGCGGGTGGCGTGGAAAGCTCCATTATACCCTTTCCGATTCTTATTATACGTAATAGCGTTTCCGAGGTGTAAGACATTTATAATATAAGCTTCTTGTTTTTATTGTAATATTATTTATTGTAAAAGTAACGATTTCAATGTTATATGATTAATAATTGTAGCCTGGGACTATGCTTGTTCTACTATTATAGTATGCGAATTGCGTGTACTATTAAACGTTTAATTACGTTATTTCCCGTTTTCTTTGGAATTATCGACGTTTCATAGTATTCAGTTACATTATAGCGTTCAACGCTCCATATATTATATAGTCTGAAAATGTCTGTCTGTATGTTAATTAGTAATACACGCTATCAACTTATATTTACAGATAATAATATGCTGTGACTTTAACTAACGTTGATTTTATTCACATCATTTAAAGACAGAACCAGCTTCACGCTGTATCCCGCAGTCAGCAGCGTAGGCAAAAGGAACCTAGTGTTAAGACACTCCATTCTCTATTAAGAGAGAGAATAATAAACAATACTATAATATTATTTTATTTGTACTCGTAAATAGGAATACTGAAATTTAAACAAGACACTAGACACTATTAAAAATCTGTTGTTTACGTAATTGTTACGTGTGCATATTTGAATTTGAACACTTGTGTAAATAGTTTGTGTTGATACCCTCCAAAATTTCATTTCAGAGATACATATTTGTGTATTTTCAGAATTATCTTTTGTTTAGAAATCATTTGATTTATCCGTTTCTTATGAAACAATTGTAAGCGTTGTGATGACGTATGCTAATACGTATTTGCTAGAATATATCTGTAAATATTTATACTTAGTTAAGTATACATTCTTCCGTTATTCTGCGACTGACAGACGAAACTGCTGGTTTTAGAAAAATAGTGTATGTAAGAAAAAATCGTAATTTCCACCGAAACGGGGAAAAAATACTTTTTCCATTTAACGTTATTAGAGTCAAGGTAATATCAGTGGATGTAATATTTTATTTTATATTTATAATTGTGCTATTCACAGTATTTCATGTTGTTTTCTATTCTATTACTTTCATTTTACCAATTTCTTTTTTTTTATGTAAAAAGGTTGTTACAATATGACTTTTTTTGCTTGTATCAAAAGCGTCAAGATTACTTTGATATTAATATTTACAACTGCCCCATAATAAATCTCTTATTATGTCCTCAATTTCGACCACCGAAAGATCACAGTATGCGTCCACTTACAACAATGTATTCAGAATTTACTTTGCATTTGAAAAATGTATAGAAAATACAACTTTATAATATCTATATATAAGATTGCAATCTTATCTTCGAAAATCTAAAGATTTTTTTATTGTAGACAATCGTAAGAGAAGGCAGATGCGTCTCGTGCTCTACTTTAGAAACTATTGATGTCATGCGTATATCACTTGAATACAAAAGTTACTTTGGATTTATGAATCAATGCGAGTGTCCGTCGGTACAGATTTCTTTTTTGAAAAAATTGGAAATTGAACGCATTTTGAATGGTTTTTCTGGGGGAGGTTTAGTTATAATACTGTAAGGTTTCGTATATAAGAGAAGATAGCGACCGATTGCTTATTTGTTTTTACCATATTAAGAAATAATATATATTTTTTCTTATTTGAAATAAGACATTGTATATTTTAAAACTTCTTTGTCTACTTGGAATACTGCTATGTTCGAAACGTCGTTTCCAAAAATGTATAATATTAAATATGACTGACTATTCTGGTTTAAGAATTTAATTAAAAAATCTGTAAAATTTCTAGTTCAATTTAGCGTTTCTTAAGACTATACCATAATGAAGTACCCTCGAGCTGATCTGATCATGAAGCTATGTGGTGAAGTAGTCGCTATAGTAGAAAACTATGTTCTAAGGTAGCAACTTACATTTCTGGACGTTCCAATAATAATTACAAATTGCAAACTCGTCCGTAGCAATATCAGTTACACCGATCGACAAGATAACTTCCAATGTCACCTTAACTTCATTTTATTTGCCTCCAAAGCCCTTCAAAACGACAGTCAAACAGTTATATTATTTGTCAAGATCGTTATCTTATACTCCATAGAAATAAGAATATCCCTTTTAGTTCGCAAGTAATTCTATATGATGTGAATCTTATAAGATCTAGATAGTAAATGCTGAAATATGTTTTGTGTATATTTTCTTAAGTGGTATATTTTCATAATGAATGAATTTAACTTTTAAGTTCAGTTTTTGATTATAATTATAATAGAGCTTTACATTCAATCATGAAATAATTAGTTTTGTTTTCGTAGATCTTTTAATTATAATAATTCTATTTTAGGTACAAATAAAATTCCTTAAACTAAAACTATCGACCTGAGCAAAACTTCAAGTTTTTGTCCTTATACAACAACGATTTAAATCGGAACTCAACAATTCGGTCACAAAATAAGCATAAATTATACAATAACCTTAAAAACAATAGCGCGACCTTGCAGAGACCTCACCCGGTCTGTTACACAATGTCGGGATTATGAAGCGTGTAACGTATTTTATGTTGATTGTTCCATTTTAGAGTACGATTTACTTTGGTGTCTTAGGTATACATGGCAGGTATAATAGATAAGTAGATGATGTGAGCAGAGAACGGAGGGTTTGATTGACATTTAAATATAGCTTATAAAAAACCAATAAAAATAGCTTTTCTTAAAATGTTAAAGACCTTTTTTTTCTGTTCTTGCGGAAATTTTGAGAAAAGCTCGACAAATTTTGAGAAATGGTCTCTTGTTTTCCAAGAACTATGCTGCTTAGTTTTGGCTATGCGATGATACTGACAGTCACTTAGTGATGGAAGATTCACGTTAATATCAACCAGGTTATAAAATAAATTAAATCCACAAGCACTCCCAAAGGAAAATATAAATCGCTATTACCACACGAAATAGGTATTTCAGAGAATAATTTCTATTACAGCTCTTACGCACTGTTACAGAACACGAGAGCTAAAATACGAGTATCCTTATAGTTTTCGTTAGGGCTGTTACAATATTATTAGTAGGATATTATATTATTCTTAATAATTTTTTTATTCATGGCTGATGTGTATAAGTTTTTAGTTAACTGAGAAAAGTTTTTTTTGACAAAATAGTTTATTTATTTATAAGAAGAGCTTTACATGTTTCCTTTAATTAATATATTTATTACACATTAAATGTCTAAAATAACAGACAACTGAGTAAATACATTGACTTTGGTAAATAACTGCTAAGTGTAAACTTTTACCGAAAATATAAACGTATTAGATGAATAAAAAATAACTATTTTGCCTTTTTTCTTTCCGTTTCTCCAAAAAAAGTATTGGGTTCGATTCCTACTTGAGGGAATGATACATTTTTATTTAATAGCTTAGATAACAAGAAAAATTGCTATGTTCAGTTCTGCCAAGAAACACGAATCGGAAATTAGGAACAGAGTATCTTAACACTAGCCTCCCTCAGCCTGACCTACTAAATGAGATAAGCTATATCTAAAATATTAGCCTACTGTAAATAATACTACTTAAATAACAATAATTGACAACCCTACAGACGGCGCCCCATTATATATATTGCACTGTGTTGCTGCACTGAAACGTTCTGCACATGCACTAATGAGTAATTTCGCGCTTAATCAAGTTACTTGTTTATCTTAATGTGGAACAGCTCTTCGAATTATCTATATAAATCCAGATCTAAATTTAGGTTTGGGTTTACATATTTGTATTTGATAACTAATTTTATATGAGTCCGTTGTGGCGCAGTGGCACAAGGGTGCCGCCCGTAAACGCGACGGTTGTGGGTTCGATTCCCACTCGAGGAAGTGAAATATTTCTGTACGTTTATATTTCCAATTTTCTTCGCTCTGGTGTCGAGGCAAGGCGCGGCGTTGAGTTCTACCACTCAACACGCAATGCCTCCAGAATTCGGCAGAAAGTGAAGTTTGGGTGGTGGTCACTTGGGCAGTTTGGTAGACAGTCATTTCTATTATTATTCCCAAGTCAGTCCTATTATTTGCAACTTAGTCGTGCTTACAGTCGTTATTCACGACGGCTTAACATATAAATCTTAAAATAACTTTTCATGGTGTATCCCGCACATAGTAGAGTAGGTAAAGAGGACCTGAGAATCTGATGTTAAGACACTTTACACCGAATTCTGGAGACATTGCTTGTTGCATGGCGCAACTCAACGCCACGCTTTGCCTTTTACCAGAGCGAAGTAATGAAAATATATATATAATAAAATAAAGAATTTCCTCGAATGGCAACCTACAGTAGAGCGCCTTTACCTATTGAATAATGTATGCTATTTATATTACTATTATAAAGTAAATCACGTCTATAAATTCAAATGTACACACAGTCATTCAACAAGTGGGTAGTTACAAACCAAACAAGCTATAAACTCTGTTAATCAGCCGTATTGCCGCTACCTGTCATAAATCAGAGGCGAGGGCTCGCGGGGGGTCCGAATTAAACATTCAAACACTTGTAATGGGCGGGTTGTACTGAGTTTTATAGTTCTTTGAATGTGTGAAATACAGGTTACAGGTTTATAGGGTCTCGATGAGTGATTTTTAAGTAATATTATATTTGAAATAATTATTTTTAAAGTGTTGGGTTAGCTGTAAAAAAAGGCAAAGAAATTTGGGTACAATCAAAAAATTACGTAGCGGGATTCAAAACCGCGTCTCTTGTAAAATGCGCAAGCGCTCTAACGACTAAGATACGTTCAGAACATTTATTTAGTTAATTTCGCTTTCCATTTTTCGTACAATTTTTAAGACATTGCGAGTTGAGGGACGGAATTCAACGCCACGTTTTGTCTTGTTAGTAGAGCAAAAAAAAATTTAATAATTCATTTTCCCGAGTGTGAATCGAACCCACAACCGTCACGTCATACGCTGTGCCAATATACCAAGATGGCCTCAAAGGATTTATCCCGCAATAATCCCAATCCTGTCCTGTCTGGTCTGAACTCTTGGACAGATGAAGACGCCCCGCGTCCGTGTTGACGGAACCAGTTACTTATTGATTTACTAAACCCGTTTTGAACACGTTCACTCCCTTTATTATGTTATATTATGTTGTGGTATTGTACGGTTATACAAGACCGCCTGTTGCGCAAAAAGTTTGTCGAAGTCTTTTTTTTTTGGTAGTTTTTTTTGTCGTTTTTCTTTTCTTTTCTTCCTTTTCCGTAAAGATAGAGAAAAATTGATGGTATATATGTATATATATTTGTCTTTCTGCTTGTTTCATGAAAATGGCTAATCCGATTTTAAGAGACAACCTGTTTTTTGCCATTGTATAATTATTAATTAAGAAAAATTTACAAATTTGAATTGGGTTACAGTTAAAAAAAAAAATTGCATACTAAAAATAAATTTAAAATTTAAAAGCTCTTAAAGAATATACTTCTTTAAGATTTTCTAGTAATTGTCGGTACTAGCGCTTAGGCGGGCTATTGTTCGAGTCGTTTTCATTCGTCTTGGTAGAAAACTATCTATTCAAAGTCATGGATGATTTGTTCTGGCCACGAGAGACGTGTTTGCGCAATGACTCTAAGTTTTTCACCGATATGCTCAGAAAGGAGGTTGTGGTTTCTTAATATCTTGCTGAACTGTTTATGAAATATATATATTTTTCTAATATTGCATTTTTTTGGTGGTTTTTTTTATACATTTGAACAAAAATGCTCATAGTCATTTTTATTCTTCAGTGTTTTTCTTTTTTAGGAGGTATGCATATTGTAGCAAATCTATGACAGACATACATACACATCTTCTATTGAACCGCAACTATGGACGGGGAGGTAATTGCGTAATGTGCCACACGCGTTAACGCTTTTTGCTACGTTGGAAAGTAGAAATCATCTATTTCTTTATTTTCTCTTCAAGTTGTAGTACAGATTTAATGCGACTACGATGATATTACAAAAAATTGTAAAGTTTTATTTTCATTGGTTAATAGTATTATTATATATTGGTTAATTTTATTATTATGATAACTAATTTAAATATGGCCAGTAGTGGCGCATGGGCTGAAGCGTGCGACTGTAAACACAACAGGTGGTGGGTTCGCTTCCCACTCGAAGAAATGAAATATTTAACACTTTTCCACAATTCGTTGGAAACTGGGGAACGGAAGTTCCCAGGTTCCCTCTGCCTGCCCTGCTATGTACAAGATGGAGCGTGAAGCTAAATAAACTAAATGTTTAATAAAATTATAAACCATAACTTTCTCTCTTATTCCAGATTCATTCGTAAACAGTCAAGAATGGACGGCGTCGCGCGGCGTAACAGAGTTACGCGTAGGTGTGCTAGGGTCACCCGACAGTGGGAAGTCGGCGCTGGTGCACAGGTACCTCACTGGGGCGTATATGCAGGAGGAGAGTCCGGAAGGTATCAAAATATTTTTTCTTTTTGAGTATTTTTTAAGTCGTTTATGTATTGTCTCTTCAAATTCTATTAACGCTATGGTTCTTCATTAAGGGAAATGAGTTACTTATATTTGTCGGAACCGGTATGACAAACTGCAGCGTTGAGTTCCGCACTGTAGATTATCTCATATTCGGACGGGAAATACAGAATGGCGATTAGGAACGCGGGATTAAATGTGATGTGAATAAAAAATTAATATATATCATAAATATGTATTTTCTATATCGAGGCCGGAAAGCGATCTTTTGAGATACGACAAAATCGCTTTCCGGCGTCGATATGTTCTTAATTCTGTATATGTATTTTGAACTTACTGTTGAAACAGCGCCATCTTGTACAAGAATTGGAAACTACCAGCGCCAGCTAGCGCGATATTTCTAAAACACGACGGCCAGGAATATAATGTTTTGTCCATTCTTTGATAGATGGCGCTTACGCAGTCATATATTGTCATAATGTTTTCAAACCTTGTAAGTCTTAACTTGTAAGATTTTAGAGAAAGGACACATGTGATGCGGTATTATATCTAGAATAAATATAGCACAGGACGTAACAGCAGGGGAGGCAGTGAGAATCTAGTCTTAAGATACTCCGTTCCTCACCTTCCACCGAATTCTGGAAGCATTACAGTCCATTAAGAAGCGTTACAGTCACACCACGCCACACCAAATAATAATTAAATCGAAAATTGATGACTCTGCTAAGCGTTATTTATTTTTTCAACTTGATGAAGCTGCTTTTTTTAAATATTAACACACATTATTCTGGACCTTGACTTCATTCGCTCTACATTTAAGATCCTACTTCCCTATTTTCCGCTGAATTCTAATGGCATTACATGTTGAGCGGAGGAACTCAACGCCGCTTATTACTTAGATAAATTATAAATAAAATGTTATTTTTAGGTGGTCGTTTCAAGAAGGAGGTGATAATCGACGGACACAGCTACCTTTTACTTATCAGGGACGAGGGCGGCCCGCCCGAGATGCAGGTCAGTGAGCAATCAAACTAAATTATGTATTATTAGATTGTACTTCTTCATATCTATAGATATTTTTCTTTGTGCTGAAATAATCATGTTTTAACTTTAGTTTTCTTAGCAGTGTCATAAGGGCTTATAATATATATCTATAATTTCGAGACTTTTAATTTACCAATAATAATCTAAAATAATATTTATATAAATAAAATATTTATATTTAAAACTATATTACTTATTTGAAGCAAAACTTTATTATAATGTTGATAGTGAACACTTTCACTAGCCTATAAAGGATATCTATATTTTTATCCTCCCTCGCTATGTCCCTCTGTGTCTCTGTACAACAATTTCAAACCTCAACTCTCACAACCTGAAGCGAAATAAGCGAAGCTTTTGTACTCTAAAGCTACACATACGACTGTAATGCGCCTGTCGACGTCACACGTAGCTGTTGATGGATTTTCCTTTGCCTCTGAGGCTTTGACTAATGAAGTAACTCGTGTGGGAAATATACTATAAGTTACTATTTCCGGTTTGATTTATTATTATTTACAAACGAAAATATTCGTTTAACGCGCTCATACTAGGTCGAGTTATAACTAAAGCCTTATTTCTAATTCGCTCTCAGGTCTGAGATTGATCTCGAGATGGCTTTTCATTTATAAATTACATATCTGTACGTTTATAAATATCTGCCTAAGTAACCATTTAATAAAATCGAAGAACCTGAAATTTAACTTATTGTAATAATGGTATCTCCATGAAACTTGGCACTACGTCATCTTACACTTCTTACTTGATAACACAATATTTTGATATCAATAAGCTGGTGTGATGATAGCGCCATGACCTCACCTGAATATTGGAACAAGTCCAGAATTCAGGGGTTCCATTCGAGTGTAGGCTCAAACAATGTATCCGAGCCTCCAAGCACATTCTAAGACATTTTTATGGTGTAGAAGACTATGGTGTAGAAAAGGGTGTTTTTTTATTATATGTGTGAGTGAGGTAGGATTTATTAAAACCTTAAATTTATTTGCATTATTAATCTAGAGAAAATAATATATTATCTATCTAAATATTTGTTTAATTTGTTGTTTAATCTTATCGTTTCTTTTATTTATTTTTACAATTAATAATATGCGCAAATTGTATAATATGCGTGGAAATAGATACAAAATACAACGTAACATAGAAAATAAATAAATATTGAATAATATAGAATATCCGAAAGTGTCGTGTTTGTGCAACTTAATGGCTCTCGTCTTAGCTCAAATATTTACTGAGAACATCTACTAAGCTCAAGTGAACTACTATTGGATGTGAATTTCCAATGTTTCGATACGATTCTATTAGAAAATGCTTATATAATTGAAAGCTGTTTTTTTTATGTGTTACTGAGTGAACAGTGAATTGAACATTACAACTTTTGTTTTTTTTTTAACTTCACGCTGTATGCCGCATATAACAGGCAAGGAAGTGGGAATCCAGTGTCAAGAGTCGTCGTCCAGTGTCAATACCTTGTGTTGGTGCAAGAGCTGAGAACGAATGGGAACCGATCCCACAGCTATCGCGCTTACAGCCCGACTTTTGTATATAACAAGAGATATATTTATCGTTTGACCGCTGTAAATACAATTTACAAAAATTATAAATATTTTTTTATTTCGTTTTTAATTTATTTTATTTTACAAGCGTCACGGTACGTACAGTGGAACCGTAGCAGCAGCAAACGCAAAGGATGCTCTATCGATTCGCGCTGTAAAGGGGAGTGTTGAGTTTTAACGGCCCACACTTTACTTACGCCACAAAGTGAACTTACATTTTATGTGTCCACAATCTAAGTTCATCCACTCGCTATTTTAAGACTTACAATTTTATGATTTTAGAATAAAAACAGCGAATGTTGTATTTTTTGCTTTATTTCTTTGTATACTTGTGCTTTAAGTTTTCATTTTGCTTGTAACTGGATAAGCAGAAGTAAGGAGACCCTAAGCTAACTAAGACACCCTGCACTTTAGATTAAAATATGACGAACTTTGAGTGACAGAACTCAACGCTGTGCAATATATGTAGATATAATCACTCTCCCTAGTGGGCGTGGTGACCACAACCATTGCGTTTACAATCATAGAATGTATACAGGGATTTCATATTTTAGCTCCACGCTACATGCAAATATATAAATTAAGGTTCCAGGTCAACTAGGTTCCCAAAGAAAACCTGTGAACCTAGTGTTCAGACACTCTGTTCCCATTAAGATACTCTGGTTCCCCACTTGCCGTCAAATTTTGGAGGTATTGCATATTGAGTGACGTAACTCAACGCCGTGCTTACGAGGACATTAAATAATACATTTCTTCGCGTGGGTATCGGACATATATAATGTATAACTTGTGAAAATTAAATGTTTAATATTGATTTTATCTATATTAAGTCACACGCTAACATAATAAGCTGCTATCCAATGTATATATATGCAGATGTGTAAGAAACTCCATTAACATAGCAAATGAAGCTTGTAGCATTCTATTAAGTTACTGAACTATCCTATAAGCTGTCGTGGGTTAGTTGTGAGTTTGATTCCCACTATGGGAAGAATATTATTTCCACATTCTGGCTAGTATTAGAACGGCGTTGAGTTCTGCCACTCAACACATAATGTCTCTAATCTGCATGGAAAGCGGAGGACGAAATATATTGACACTATACAAGTTCTCTCCGTCTACCCCGCACGACGGAAAAAGCGTGAAGCTGTTCTTGTCCCACCCGAATTGGTTGGGATTTAAGAATAATAATAAACCAAATTTAAAACAACATTTAAGCTATTTTACTATAAGATGAAATTTCATGAAAATATTAAAATTTATAAACTCGTGAAAGTAATTTTAAAGTTTAATCATAACTTTTGTATAACATAATATTATTTGAGAATATTGAAACTTGGGTAAGTTTCCAAATGTTGATGGGTACCTAAACTATTCATATATCTTCTCTATCTCTAAGCTTTCAAGTGAGAAAAGTTTGCGTTTCTCACATGCAGCCAGGTAAATAAATAATGAGTGAGACTAGTTTTGACGCAATCAACACACATTGCCTCCAGAAATAGGCAGAAAGTTCGGAACGGAGTGTCTTAACTCTAGGTTCCCTCTGTCTACTCTGCTGTGTGCGTATACAGCGTGAAGCTGATTTATTTTAATTTTGCCCACTACGAGGACAAGGGTTTCAGAGTTCGAAACTAGAAAATAACAATTATTGCATCAAAATGGGCAACTTTAGAGTACACTTTGACACTTAGAGTTGATGAAGCGTTTTACGATCATTTTGAACTTTAAAGGTTAACGGCCTTGAATAGATTGATACATAGTGATAGTGTTCTGTAAATGTATGTTAATGTATGTACCAGTTCATATTCAACGTTGCTATTCAATGTAATTTTTAAATGCAATATGCGCTTAGTTAAAAGTTAATAATCCTACGTTTAGGATACAGTGTGATGACAATAATGTCTTTTAATGTTTAAAAATATTTTCGCCTAATTTTCGAGACATTACCCGGTAAGAAGCGGAACTCAACGCCGCGCTTTCCACCAGAGAAACAAATAATTCAATTTGCTGAGTTGGAATCGAACACACGACACGAAACGAAAATTATAAAAGATTTGTATGGCTGATTTTCGCAATGACAGACTTTTTATTGGTGACAACAAAAAAGAACTGTATCAACTCGTTCACAGCATTCGTTGTGTTATCTAGACATGTGGCACGATAAAAACGTCACTAGTCGTTACAATCAGTTAAACCAAACTATAAATAGTAAACGCCGAACGAAGAAATTAATATGTACATCATTGAAATCGAACCCATAACCTTCGTGTTTACTATTAACATTTCCCTTCTGTATTAATCGAATAAAAAAAGTATATATTTTTTATATTCGTTCATTTCACTTTTAACACTAAATTTGAGATTTTTTTTACTAAATTAGTCATATAATTAGGTTTCCCACAGTAGGTGTAGACAAGTGACGAATTACAACAGAATAGGATGTCCGCGTTAGTGTAACCTAAATACCATTTACTACACTCATGTCCTGTAAACTATTTATATATGAATGTTGGTACTTTTAATATTCGTCTAATTTTGTGTTTACTAATCAAGTAAGTTATATATATTAGTCGAGGCAAAGCGCGGCGTTGAGTTCCGCCACTTGACGCGCAATAGGTTTCGGCGGAAAGTACGGAGTGGAGTGTCTTAAGTCTAGACTCTCTCTGCCTATCCTGTTACAGCGTGGAGCTGAAAATATAATCTGTTTGTTCTTGTGTTACTTCGCATCACTTTGCACTTAAATCACTTATGGCATGTTGGGTTTCCTTTATCCTTTTCTCGACTTTTCAAGAACCTAGCAACAGGACACGCCGCTTTCTGTCTGAAATTGAGAAATGGAAATAGAAATAATTTAATAGAAATAAGTAATCTTTCCCCCACGTGGGTTTTACAGCCACTGCGACTCTCACGGCGCCTCGGTGTAATTCATTGTAAATTATTATTCACCACTTAACTTTATATTGCATATTTATGCACAAAATTTAAACTTAATGCTAAAAGCATAGTAAAATTGTGGTTTATGTCATAAAATATTCAATATGTGGCAACAATTTAATTTCAGGTAAATTACAGAATTTCCATCAAAAATTTTATTATTGTTAATGAATAGAGAAATGAAAAGAAAGCAGCTTCACGCTTTTTCCCGCTTAGCAGGGTAGACAATGGAAATTAGTGTCAAGACTCTCTTTTATCCCACATTCTGCCCTACTGTTATGATATTGCCTGTCAAGTGACAGCATCAACTGAGCTCAACGCTGCGGTTTTCTAACAAAGCGGTGGAATGAAAATAATTTAGAACTACAATTTTAATTTTTATACAGAATTAATATATATTCGATATTAAATATTCAGACATATTCTATTATACGTTACAATGATAACGTATTCGTAAAATAATTTATTTTATAAGAAAATAACTCAAAGGGACATATATAATATATATACATATAAAAAGTGTGTAGTAGATATCTCGACTTCTTTGACCTGGCAACAGGACCACGTATTCGGGGTGAAAACCCTCAGCCATATGACGCTTATATTTTATAAAGAAAATTAGTTTAGTTTTCTTTCGTATTTTGTGATTATGGTGTGTGGTTAAGTGGTAGCGGAGCGTTGTATGCGAGTAATATGGCGAAAGTATTAGATTCGATATTTGTAGGAGTATAATTATTTATGTGAAGCCTGTGTAAAGAATTGCTTTGTAGATTTAAGCTAGGTATCATTTAAAGTAAACATATATTTTTTCTTTTCTAATAGTAGATATTTATTGTAAAATATTTTTTACTTATATGTATTCTACGTTTTAAATGGTTCAAACTGTCTACAATTATCCCACTCAAGTAATTTGCTAGTTCAAACAAACCTATCAAAGTTTTCCTTTGTTCCAAAGCCCAATACCGTTGAAAGCGTCGGTTCAGACTAAAACAATCGTATCGGCCAGTTCTAACATCTTAATTGATTGGTAATCCATTTGTCGGTTGTATTGTTGGTTTAGGTTTAGCTTTTAAAAAAAATAAGAAGAGCTTGCCAGTTCTATTTTGCTCTGTTCTTATGTTAAAACAATATAATGCAGCTTTTTTATGGCAATAGTATCGGACAACATTTTTTATTTACAAACCGATTGAAATAAATATTAAGGAAAGCTTACCTTAAATACTACTGTGAAAACTCCAATTATATCAGTTGAACTGTTTCTGAGATTTGCGTGAACAAGCGCCCAGACAAACAGACAATATCTTTTAAACTTATATTTTTTGGGTTATATTTGATTATTTAAATGCCTAATAATATTTATAAGTATATACACATAGAAGATAATATACAAATAAATAGAAATTATAACAAATATAGAAAAGTTTTTTGTTTGCTAGCACTTGTCTACAAGAGCAATATAAGCCTTATTGAATAAATAAACTAAAGTTAAATTTTAACTGGAACGGCACTTCAATTTAACTATCAGCTTTAGGCTATTTAAACTTATTGATGTTCGTAATTGCCGAGTTCGCCTTCACAAATGTTTACACTGAAAAGCCGAGCTGGCGATATATTTGATATTTATATATAATATAAATAATGATCAGCAAAGGATAAAGACTGCGGCTGCAATCGATCGCGTTTGAACCCACAATCACCGGATTCTTTGTGTGTACTTTGGGCTATTTTTCTTCGCCCTGGTAACGAGGCATAGCGCGGCGTTGAGTTAAGCCACTAGTTCATTTCTCGAGCATGTGCAAAAAATTGTAAACTGTAATACAAAATATATAACAAAATGAAATAAATTTAGATAGTATCTGACAATCGGTATACACTCGTATCTACAATTTGCTACCCTCAGCCTGAGATTTCAATCTCTTTGAGGCAAACTTCACTGTCGAACGAGATTCATCGCAAAATATATTATCATATATTTGGAAAAATAACGCGGAAGATACCTTTTTATACATAAAGCTTTGTTTAACATAAAGCTTTAAAGGCGACCGTGGTGCAGTGGAACGGCGTGTGATAGCGACGTTATATTAACTAAATTAAATTAAAATCTAATTCCCAAATTCTGGTGGCATTGCGTGTTGAACTCAACGCCGCACTCTGCCTCTGCCGACACCAGAGCGAAGAAATGGAAATATAAACGTAAATAAATATTTCACTTCCTCGAGTGGGGATCGAACTCAAAACCTTCGCATTACAGTCACACTCTTGCCGCTGCGCCACTTTGACTTAATTATTTTAGTTATATTCAATACTTCCAACTTCCTTTAAAATAAGAATAATATTGAATCTACTACCATCGGTTGTTAATTAACTCCTAATTGCACAACCAAGGCACCACTTAACAAAGCAATATACACTGAATTACGTAATATTTAAAGAATAGGCCCCGCAAATCGTGCGTATACCCCCCCGGGTCAGTATTATTATGACGTCACTGCAATAGGGTTGAATACATAGGATGAACAGCTGCGGAGTCGAGTCGTTTTAATTTGAACGTTATCGTATAATTGACACAACGGTGGCAGTTTGGACATATTTGTCCATGGATGCGGTGGTCTGGGGTTCTGTACATGTAAATATTTGAGGATCGTTTGGCGCAGTGGGACAATGTCTCATTGACGGTTGTGAGTTTGATAATGAATTATTTTCATTTCTTCACCCTGGTAACAATGATGGAGACCATCGTTCAACGTCGTTTTATTTTTAAGATCACCCCTGCCTATCCTGCTGCCATGTATATAAGGGATACGCCGCGTGCGAATAAAAAACTGATAACTGTCCATTGTATTACAGTAGTTATAGAATATATAGATATTTTATGAGAAAAACTAAAATAGGTATTAACCACAAGTTCATCCTTGAAAGATTAAATTTCTATCTTTACCTATATAGAATATCATACAAAAACACACTTGGATAAATTGAAATATCCTACCAAGCATTTTAAAATCGTATGCCTCACTCTATACTCCTAAAGACGTAATATGGGACACGTACGTACGCCCGAGGCCTCTTTCATCCGGGTCCCGAGTCCTGCCCGCTGCCTTCACGCCGGTAATTGCGACCTACTTCTGTCCGCAAACCGTTAAACTTTACTTTGAAACGATAACACTCTTATGGCTCTTTTTATGCTTTTTTTTCTCTCAGTTTCACGCTTTATCCCTTATATAGCGGGAAACTGGGAACCATGTTAAGGCACTCTGTTTCCTTTCAGACACTTTCGTTACCCTTTTTTGCCGAATTTTAGAGGGATTGCATGTTGAGTGACGTGGTGTTGTGGCGTTACCAGAGCGAAGAGTTTTCGAGCGGTGGTCAAACCCACCACACGCTTGTGCCCCAGCACCACGCCTGGCCTCTAGAAGAGAGAAATTTATTGTAAAAGTATATCATAATATTTATGATGATGTTGCATAATTTTAAATATTTAATTTTTAATTTAATATATTTTTCTCATACTTTGAATATAAAATATTTGTACCTAGAAACAGTAGCTAAATTAGTTACGCGAGTTTTAAAAACAAAAACATATATTTAGTTCAAACATGTGAATTTTGTTTCGTATTTTTGTAATGAAGTTTTACAGAAAACAAAGGGGACACGACTGTTGTATAATTAAAATTCTGGAAAAGAGTGTTTGCTCTGATCCTAGAATGTCGATTGTGTTTTGGTTTAAAAAGAAATGTACTGTTTTTTTCTATTTTGTTTTTAGTTATATATATATAACTAAAGTTATATATATAGCGGGTTTAGTTATATATATAGCGGATTTAGTTTTATATCGTTATATATATAGCGGGTTATATATATAGCGGGCGGTATAGTTATATATATAGCGGGGTAGGTAGGGGGAACCTAGTGTTCATATTCTTTGTTTCCCACACACAAACCTAAATTGGAACACGGATGTTGTTGGTTCAATCTAAATTTAGGGTAATGAGTTATTTTTATTAACACATGCTAGTTGAGTTACGCCAGTCAACACGCAATGCCTCCAAAAATCGGTGGAAACTGGGGAACGAAGTGTCTTAACACTACCCTCTGCCTACCCTGCTGTGTACGGGATACGGCGTGAAGCTGAGAGAGAACATGCTAGTAAAACCACTCAATACGTAATGTCTCGATTTCAGATGCAAAGTGGACAACTAAGTATATTTTGTTTCTTTGTCTAACCAAATAACTATAAGTTATTTATATATATATTATATATATATTTTGTATTTTATATAGGTATATTTTTTGTTTGCGTTTTAAAGAACTTTTTGGAGTAAATAATAAGTGTGAATTCCGCTTATAGTTTACCTGAACCTAACGCCTCTAAACTTCAGAAATTTTAAGGAGAAATTAAATGGATATAAACAAATCATGATAACATAACTCTCGACTTTTAGTAAGAATGAGAACGATTTAAGTTTCTTTTGTTCTTTTGTTTTTGTTAATCTTTTGTTCAAGAAAAATAAAAAATTTCAATATCTACCATAAATAATAAAAAATCGAGGGTATGTCTAAACATAACAGCTAAATTATAAAAACAAAACAAAAATATGGCCGGTCGTACCTAAGTCTATAGACTTGGTTTCCTTTCATCAGCTCGTCCTGGCCCTATTGTGTCTTCCACCGGTAATTGCGACCCATTTCTAGCGAAAACTTCTTTCGTTCATATTTTTACCGATAATTTGAAGAAATAGTGAATATAAACACTGTACTGTAGTGGTTTCTTTTCATTGGATGTCTTTTGTGCGCAATTTCCGTTCATCAATAGTACTTATTTAAAATACTATTTATTTAAAATTACTATACGTATAGTATATATTTAAAATATCAGAATATGTATAAGTTCAATATAAATGTAAAAATCCATACTGATATATTAATAACGTTTGATATTCATATACCAGGTCGATAGGTAATTTGTACTTTGAAATATCAAAGTTCCTTCGCCCTCGGCCCCGCTCCCGGCCCCGGCTAATGACGCGACATCACAAAGAATATTTAATTCAGTAATAGCGTTGTGTATTACAGGTACCTACTGGCTTTTACTTGTCTTTGAAGTAAATAAATTATTAATTTATTGTAATATAAGATATTTTTTTCAAATCGAACCTACAGTTCCTGAGATTAGCAGGTTCGATCAAACGAATTGTTCAGCTTTATAATATCAAAGTTTGGATATGGATATGTAGATTATATTGCGGTTTCATAGCTATATGATTTACACTACTACAGGGTTTTGTATATGTAGTCCTTGTCATCCATTTTCTTGCATGAAAATAGGTACAACATCTTCGTTTACCACTTCCTGTCTAACTTTCTAGATAGGTCGTGTTGAGCGGCGGTACTCAACTCGGCGCCTTGTCTATAACAAAAAGGAAATTAAAGTTATTTCAATATGATCTCTCCCAAAGCCATTATAATTGAACTTTCTTGCAATAATAGAAATAAATAGTGAATATATAATATTTTCTTCATCGAAGTAACAGAAAAAGAAATATGAAATCAGTTCAATCTTCGTTCGGTCTTGAGAAAATTTCTTTGTTAAGATCCACGATTTATGGTGAAATAAAATAAGCACGTTTTAGTGTCTTGAAGAATCGATTTCTAATTAATGAACAGAGTTTATTTCTAACTTTTTTTGTATATATACATACACGCTTTATCACCAGAGAGAAGAAATGAAAATATTAATATATTATGATTCCTTCCCCCGAGTGGGAATCCAACCCGCAGCCGTCGCGTTAACAGTCACACGTTTTTACCACGACGCCGTCAACTTTGTCTACTTGTGTTAGACGGATTTTGTTCGGACGGATTGACGGATTTTTGTTGAATAATAACTGATAGACTTACTAGTCAACTATCAACTTTCTAAGTTCAGAAGTTTCATCTGTGCGTTGTCATTCACTTTACAAAGCCTTGGCTTTTTATTTTACTTTGCCTTTGCCTTTGTAATGATTCTATTCGAACTGGCTACTATTGACGAGCGAACTACTGAGCCTAACAAACCCCTGCACTTGTATAAATAATTAAAATTTTCAAACTTCACTGCCCCTTTGTACGTAGACCGTCTACCATTACCCCACCAATCAATCAACGCTTAAAGCAAAGTATAAAAATTTCAGTTTGGCGCCTCTATGTCGGCACGCGTGGCCCTATAGGCTAGAGTAGCGTCGCCACGCGTACGTATAAGCCGGATATAAAAAGGCTTCTTAACTGAAAAGGTTTTTTGACTGACAAAAAAATGATGTCAGGCTTTTCCGGTTTTTGTTAGACTTGTTAGAGTAGAGTAGAGAAACTAGTGTTAAGACACTCCGTTCCCCAGTTTCCCAAATTTTGAGGTTGTGTGTTGAGTGGCGGAGCTCAATGCCGCGATTTGCCTCAACACCCGAATATGTGACATAATCAGAGAAGCTTGATGTTACAATTTTTGTCGTACCTATTAATACTGATATGCAAAATCCTCAATAATATAGCTTTTCTACCCAAATGTCCGGCCAAACTGGCCGGTCTGTCCGGTGAGGTTTGGTGACGTGGCAACCCTAAGCTAAGGCCACAGGGTCTATAGGGGCCCAATTCTACTATGAAAGACTTTACAACCATGTACGGAAGTATTAAAACTCTATGACAGATGCCATACTTGTTTATAAGATCGATGTGTAAAATGGTGTTGATTAAAATCGCTTTGTCAAATAGATGTATGTATTTTTTTCTTTGTTTTGTTTTTTGGAGCCAGAATTTGGAGGTTATTGTTAATTTATTGGTTCGACTCTCATACAGTATGAAATATTTAATATTTCTACTCGTTCTGGGAATGAAGCAACACGCAATGCCTCAAGATCTCGAAGAAAAGTAGGGAACGGACGTGTCCTAGTGAAAGCGAAGTACCAAAACACTACGAGAAACAGACAGCGTTCAAGTGGAGAACGAAATTTCTTAATATAATATAAAGTTCGCCAAGAATGTTATAGTTATCTTATATATCTTATACTTAATTGAAAACAATAGCATTATTTTACACTTTGATTAATTTTTAAATTAAAATTTAAACTCAAACTTAAATTACCTACATTAGGAATTAGGGAAGTCATTGACGTCCCTAACGTCGTGAATAGTTCATTTATAAAGAGTGGCGACGGTATCGCTTCATCTAATCAAAAAATGTTATATGTTTGTATTGTGTTATTAGAATAACCAAGCTTCAAAACCTTATTTCAATAATGATATAATCGATATGTATCATTTTAATTGCTTTATATGGGAATGTTAGTATAATTATTTTTTTTATGATTCTTTCGATCTTAATGCAAAGATAAGGCAATGTTTGTGTGGCCTAAATTGATATAAATTTTAAATAAAAAAGCTTCTTAGTGACAATCAAACCCACTACAACTGTCTTCTATGTATAGTTTTGTATGTATATTTGAAAAGCTCTTAGATTTGTATAAATATGTAAATTAGGTAAATTCGTAGTTATATCGAAAACCTTGGTGTCCCTTTGGAGTTGTTACGTAGAGTCATTCTGTTTAAGGCTCAAAAGGTACAACATATTTGCATAAAGATACACGTTTCTTAAGATCTTCTTGTAAATTATCATATTTTAAATAAATATATTTCTCTTTTATTAAGTACATTTTCTAGACAACGTTTTCAAAACTCTAGAATTATTAAAAAATGTTTTTTTTTCCCTTGAGAGTATTTTTTTCAAAACGCATTTCTCAATACTTTCACGGAATTCGGGGAACGGAGTGTCTTAACACTATATTCATTATGTCTACAGTGGGTTATAGCATATACGTAATGTTTTGCTCAAGCAGGACTCGAAGGCACGACCACAGTAAATTTAATTGCTATGTTTCACAGCAGCTCTACGGTTTCTTCAAACATCTCTTCCCGTTTCCGCCTAGAAATTGCCTCTTTTTATTATGCTTACGTATTTTACTTCTTTCCTTTGTACTTCTATAGCAAATGAAAACGTTTTCTTTGTTAGGTACTCGAGAGTTTTGTATGTTGTTTTTTAATCTAAGTTGATTATTTTTTGTATTTGAGTTCTTTTTAATAATCTTAAATTACTTCAGGCCAGTCGTGGCCGCGCAAGGTTGTGGGTTCGATTCACACTCGAGGAAATAAAATATCAAAGCACGGCGTTGAGTTCCGCCACTCAACAAGCAATGCCTTCAGGATTTGGCGGGAAACACAACCACTTGTCACACAACAAACATGAAATGTCGTTTGTCACCTGCCAATAGTTGACGTCGTGTCTATTTATTATTCAAATATTTTATGTATCTACCTACACTTACCTAGTATATGTGGATATGTATAGCCATTCCTCTTATACGTTATGACTTCATATTCTTATTTATATGAAAAAAATATTTAGCTGTATACTAAATTATATACCTTAAGTAAGTCTGTCCCCTAGACATACATTGCTCCTTTTGACGATACCTGTCAAGTCATTGTTCTTTTCACTCTTAATAAATATATAAAAGTCGTGGCCGCCCTGAAGTTAGGTTTTCTGAACGTTTGCGCAACGTTCCACTCGAGATGAACTTAATCAAAAGTATGAACAAACCTAAAATCAATCTGCGCAGCCATCTACAACTAACTTCAGCGCGGCCACGACTTTTTGGAGTACTGAATGTATTTTTTAATATGCCGCTGGGCGATGGTGGCTGATGCAGTTAAAATTCACGACCATCACGCTTAATCAGTTCACAAGATTATTCGTGCTAGACAAAATGGCGGCCGTAGATACTGAAAATATTTTAACTCCTTTATAACAAACTTTAAAATAGAGAATTATAACTGTAACTGTAAAAGTTATTTCATTTAAACTTGAATAATAAATTAGAATAAGCTCACTACGCGTAATTCCCAATCTGAATCAAAATGAGAATTGTCCAGTACCTCCACGTTTTTATACTTCTTACTACTTATAAACTTTATTTGATTGTATGAAATTTTATAAAATTATCTAATGTTTGTGAACGTTTTGTTTGCTTACCTAATAAAAATAAATGAACAGTGTGTTGTGTGGAACTCGGATGACGCGTTCAGTCTAAGAATAGCAAAATAGGAAAATGTATTTTTTTAATTATAATCTCTTCGATAGCGGATCGAAACCTTTGTATGTCTTATATGATCAGATATTTCCCAATCGCGTCAACACGGCCTTAAAGCTTACGAACTTCTATAAGGTCAAATATTTGTAAATGTAATGGAACGCTAACTTAGTCTCCGGTGGGATCGTGAGCTGAATTTTAATGCTCATTTCTCGTTCAATTTGAGATGGCGAACGCTGACTGCTATTCTGCCAATGCAATTTTGTTATTTTAACTAGAATCTGTATGCAGTGTTGCCAGTCGAAACTATTCTGCCTATTGACATGCCTGTAGACTTCTCGCAAACTTTTGTTTTTCAATTATTTTGAGATCGATTTTAATAAATTACATTATTACATTACGTTAATTACATGTTGTAACTTATTTTATCATGTAATATTATTATAGAGGTTACGATTGTAGCTCCTAACAAGTTAGCGAACGATATATTTGCTTATCAAATTCACTTCCCCCACAGTTGTTGGGGCGGCCGGTTATAAAGTTGTAACTCGATAAAGTGGGGTTTTCCGTTTTGTATTTTCCTAAATACTGTACTTTAGGTAGAGCTAGTTCAATATCGGGAGTTTGAATACTATATTTTCTCAAATTTTTATGGAATTATTTTCCATAATCATAATTCTTTTATTTTGAAATTGTTTTCTTTTAAAGCTTGATAGTTAAAAAAAAACACCTATTATGTTTACTTCTATCTATAAAAGAATGAAACAATGTAGAAAATAGTATAATATATATATTCCAACATATTTTTATATAAACAATAGTAATCCTCCTAACTTTTCTGACGTCTTTCTATTTTCTTTTATCATTTTCTTACAAAGGTACTAGCAGCGAGATTGCCTAAGGCTGGTATATTGTTTTCTAAATGAAATGCTCAGAATCAACAACTTAATTGTACTAAGGATATCCCTTTAAAACAGTTGACATTTTAAAACCCAAAGCGTTTTGACACGAGACCTCTAGTATGCTGTGGCAATTTAATTAGAATCTGGTTTTAAAGAGCTTTGTTTTTAATACGTCCGCTGGTTCCATGATTTCTACCCGCTTTTCATGTACCATTTCATGTTATGAATTTTTTTTTCTTGTTTTATATTTACTGTAGGTAATTAAAATTGTAACGTATTTTAATTTGTTGGCCTGAGTGCATACATTCGAATAAAAGAACGAATCTTTATTCAAATACACATGTATTTGAATAAAGATTCGTTTTACTGACCTGACGTAATGATACAAATAGTATGCATTAAATAGCGATTTAATCAATGCCCTTCAAGTACCGCGGTTCGGTCGCTTTCAATGTGGCCTGTGAGCGTAAGATCTATCCTTAGTGTTCATTGTTTTCGTCTGTTCAACTCTCGGTCACGTTCTGAGAGGCTGCTGTGATTTCAATAGAGCTCGGATCATCTCATTATGCTTTGAAGATGTCAACGAAATATATTTCACTTTATGATTAGTATTTTTAATTAGTATTTTTTTTCTCAGCTTCACGCTGTATCCCGCACACAGCAGGATAGGCACAGGGAACCTCGGTGTCAAGACACTCCTTTCTCCACTTTCTGCCGAATTCTGGAGGTATTGCGTGTTGAGTGGCAGAACTCAACGCCGCGCTTTGCCTCAACACCAGAGCGAAGAAAAATGAAAATATAAACGTAAAGAAATATTTCACTGCCTCGAGTGGGAATCGAACTCACAACTGTCGCGTTTACGGGCGGCACCCTTGTACCACTGCGCAATGACGGACTTATAAATTACACGTATTTAAAAATTGTTAAATATTCATACATTTTTAAAATTTTTTACTAATATATGCAATCAGCGCTTATTTAAAGATGTCAGTTTATTTTAATACTTTTAGAGCTTGTATCTGACGTATATTACGTTTGCTTTCAACATTTTGTGTTTACATACAATTTTTTTTGCATTCTTTGCCAAGTTTCTCCACATGTCGGAAGTAGTCTGACCACAAAGTAAAACTTTGCTCAGTATCGCATACTACGAAGAACATTGTAGGTGAGAGCCACAAGGGTACCTCAGTATCGGGTTACCTGCCCGCATTATACTTGCTTCTATTCATGCTTTAAAAAAACAAGTCTACGTACGTGCATTGTAAAGATCTTTTGTTGGAAACTCACCCCGGTTTTGCGAGGGCTTCGAAACCTGTCCCCGATTACTTGTAACAACATGGTCACGACTTTGTTTAGAATTATAGATAAGGATTTCAATAATTTGGCCTTTTAACGGTTTATTTTACAGTAAAAAAAAATACTTTAAACATATTTTTTTTCCTTTGACGTGATTATATAAAGAAGAGCTTAACTGTACGATCATGCAACAACATGTTGACGTGATTTTGAATTATTTATGAGTTCATTGTGAATGTATGTTATTAGCTTCCTGAGTGACGTCTTCAACAAATGATTATGACAGTTGAAGTGATTAGAAATTTTTAAATTTATATAAACTGTATATATATATATATATTATTTAAACTATTTCTGGTACATTGCACTCAAAAGATAATGTGAATGGTGCACTATCAGCAGGGACAATGGCGAAATGAATGAACTTCTGTCTAAAATAAAACGTCCTTTTCCGCAGTGCACAGCATTATATCCTCTATTATATATAATGATAGTGCAGTTTATTTACTAAACGTTATTATATGCTCGTAACATTAATTACATTGTTTTATTATAATATTATACGTGTATTTTGTGTTTAAAGTGATATATTAATGAAGTTTTCATCTATCTACCGTACGATACGGGTGCTATGTATCACATATAAAGATAAATAAACCAAGAAAATCCTTACATATATCAGACTTCCGTACTAAGTGGTCGCACGCTTCGTTTCGCACCCCAACTGTCTATAATATAAATTAAACGTCTTCTAAATGCTCATAATATACAAATTAAATTATTTTATTATTACATATCACATATTGTATAACATTTAATAGTCTACGTGACCAGTGATTTCTATAATGTTTTCTTTCTGCAAAAAAAATAAAATAATGTTCAAATTATACAAGATTTGTTTGTACAGTAATTGTTGTTAATTTGTAGCTTAATGATGAAAATAAAAAAAAAAACTATACAATTTTATTTATTGACTCTTTATATTAGAAAAAGACGTCAGGTGAATCTGAATGTGTATGTTTATTATATGCATAAAGCTAAAATTACTTATCATTTGTGTCAAACTCAGTTGTGAAGCTATTGCCTATTATCAGCCAATACTGACATATATGTACATTGTATATGTGAGTACTGGTACTGCAAGGTTCAGGAGCGATGCATTCTGGTGAGCCTTCCCTTTCTGAAACGCTCTGATAGTGGGTGGAAGCGAGAAAGCCTCAAACGAAGGCTTCGCTGGATTTCAATCCGCCCGCCCGCCCAGTCGGCTCCAGTATTTTGCCCTGGCCGCAGCGCGTTCGCTATCCTGTTTCAATATTTTTATTTTACTTTTTACATAACTGTGTCTCGTGACGTTGTTCGTGCACACATGTTCATTGGAAAGTGGAAAGGTGTTTTTGCCATTATCGGAAAACAGATAACTCAGTAATGGATTGGTAAGATTATCTTTATTATTCCAAATATTGTGTTCAATATTGTGAATTATTGTGTAATCAAAATTTATGAATTTAATTTGGGTAACGTTTGTTTATTAGTTCATTAGTTTTAAATTAAAATAACGTAAGCCGTCGTTTAATATTACATATTGTCGAGTTATAATTGAATACAAAATTTGTATTAATTTTATAGTAATTAATTGTTTAATTGCTATTCTAAATTTTGTGTTGTTGTTCATGGATTTATGATTTTAATACATGTATTTTGACATATATTATGAATTTACGTTAATTAAATGATAGTATCCCAATTTACGTAACTGAATATATTTGATTTTAAGAACGTACGTTACGCTACGGTACGGTACGGTACGTTACTCTGTACAGAACTTAACTACACGTTGTTTTCTAAGCTTTTGCTTACATTATCGCTATTTCGAATGTACTATATTAAAATATTAACACCCTGCATTAGAGTTATTATTTGGAGTTGTTCACAAAAGTGCCTAAACAAAGGGGATTTTCTCTATTTTTCTATCCCATACAAACTACGCACTCTGGATGACTCGACTTGTATCGTCGAATGCTATTCAAGAGGAATGGGGTGACACCCTCCTACGCACATATCTTCTTTGAAGTGGAAACTGAGTTATTCATACATATTGTCGGCTTATGCCTACGCAAAACAACTTTTTTATATCTATAAATTATAGACAATTTACCTAAATTGACTTGGCTTTACATAACGTTATTCTATAGTATTTGTATTGAAATATATATTCTATGCCACATTTATATGTATGTAATATATATGTAATGTCTACATGATAACTTCATAACCCTCACGGCACAGAATTACCCTTCGTAATTATTATGGGTATGAAACGAGGGTGCGATATTTTTCTCAGTGTATAAGTAATGTAAGCATTTTTATTAGTTTTAAGGGATACAGCTTAGGTTTTAAAATACGAAATTTATTATTGTTACATATCTATTTATATATCATTGTTTGTATAATAATAATATTAATAATACATCTCTTGTATTACAGTTCACTGCCTGGGTGGATGCCGTAATCTTCGTGTTCAGTCTCGAAAACGAGATCAGCTATAACACCGTGTCTAACTACTTCAACAAAATGTCTCACTACAGGAATTCCGCTGAAATTCCGATCATATTAGTTGGGACTCAAGGTGAATATAAGAAATGATCGAGATGTTTGACTAAAAATACTATTTAAAACTAGTTCTTTAAAAATGAC
Organism: Heliconius aoede; assembly: GCA_037355905.1. Classification (NCBI taxonomy): domain Eukaryota; kingdom Metazoa; phylum Arthropoda; class Insecta; order Lepidoptera; family Nymphalidae; genus Heliconius; species Heliconius aoede. Next base: position 9,228 of record JBAIZZ010000090.1, on the reverse strand, counting down.
TTTGACCTAAAAGTGAAAGTTTTTTTTTTAATATTTGATTACACTGCCCCAATACTCTTATGATTATATAAATTATAATTGGTTACGTTGTTAGATTTACATATTTAAAATTCTGCCGAGTGTTTCTAATACGTATTATTATTTCCTATTTAATGATCGCTTGCTCTTCCAGATGCCATAAGTGAAAGCAGTCCGCGTGTTGTGGATGACAACCGCGCTCGTAAACTAACGAATGAACTGCGGAGGTGCTCTTACTACGAGACGTGTGCAACTTACGGCTTGAACGTGGAACGAGTATTTCAAGATGGTTTGTATTAAATATAATGTTTTTAAAATATTTCGAATAAGTTGTGACCGTGAATTGGTGTAAAAAATTGTAAAATTACCTAGATATAATTAATATTATGTAACTGTCTATTCAAAAGATTTTTTGTTAATCCCTTTTCACTAATTTACAGCACTAATCATAAACCAAATTTTTACTTTGATAGATAAATTAGAAAACCATTGAATCTGATGAATTGACTTACTAACCAATATGTACATTATACATACATTAAAATATCTCAATTACATAATAAGTCTTAAGTTTTTTACGGTTTGTTAGTGTTAAGCGTGACGACGATACGATACCGCCATGCCAGATGTATTTGCGTGGGGAGATGCTATCTACGGTAGTGGCAACACCGGCGTCGAGCCGTGCGGTCGTTACGATCGTTTATTATCATTCGTTCCGCATTGTTTACATTCTTTTGACATAATATTTGTGTATTTCATGTGTGACTCGATTTAAATAAGTTGTATATTTATGGCGTCATGGATAAAACTATTATTTTCAAATCTAACATGTCGCCTATATCTAGTTTGAGGCGACGGAGCTCCTGCTACAATATACAAAGAGCAGAGGAACGCGATAGACGTAAATCGGCTAAATTTGAATGTTCGTTACCGTTTGGATATGTCGTGTATTGAATTGTATTTCTGCTAATTGTTATTTTGCGTGATTTTTGATTTGTGAAGTTATTTACCTTTTTTACCTGAGTGGTGTTTCGGTGTTTTTTACAGCGTGCCAGAAAATTGTCGGGACAAGACTGTCGGCGTCGTCCCAGTGTCTCTCTGGTGGGTCCAGGCCGGTAACTCCACAGCCCTTATTAAATTCACCAAGCCACAATCATTCCACATTCCTTTACAAGGTAACAATAGATAAATTGCGTATTTAATTTAAAAATAAAACAAAAGTAACGCTTCATTGCATCTCATGTCGTATAGACGTTCGTGCTTGATCCTCGTCCGCAAATCTATCGATTATTTTGTAATCGTACGTTAATTAAATAATTATATAGTTTCTTGAATATATTTACCATTGCGGATGTAGTTTTTATTTGTGAAATATTAAAAATAAATATAATAGTCATAGATTAGAAAATTCAAGAAATATTGAAGAAAAAAATAATTTTAATTCTACTATATGATAAAATAATCTCAGAGAAGAATAGACCATATCAGTGGTTGCCTTTTTCTAGATAACTTATCTAGTGTGTGATGTTTTTTCTTTTAAATTAGATATGCTTATTTTATGCTTTGAATAAACATTAATATTTAATAAGATAATTATTTTGATTTAAAAAGGAAAAACTTATATTTTCCTATTAATTATAATATATCTTGACATACTTATTATTATTATGTTACTGGAGTACTGGAATATTTATTCTAGTATAAATGTAATTTATACATAAACTCCCAAGTACTTACAAATTAAGTAATTATAAGACAACTATAGTTTAAATTTTACTCCATATATATTTTTTTACTATCATTTCTTGCTTAGGAACCATATATTTTAACAGTTAAATTAATTCTATTCAGATATTGTATTGATAATTAAAGTAATAAAAATATTAATATTTCTTTTTCATTTGTATATAATGAATACTCTACAAAACTGATTCTTTAAATTACTTAGGTAATCTGTATTTATTTTTATTACCTGAAATCTTAATAATATAATACTAATATGTATGTATTATGTAGTATTTTTATAATTGTATAACCGGTTGCATAATGAAATATTTTTAAATTAGTCTTTTGCAATATTGTATTCATAGCTTGCATATATTTGATATTGCATTAGATAATTTTATAAATTGATTAATTAAAGTAGATAAAAATATGCTTGGAAGTTTAAAGTTATTTATCATGATTTTAGTTTACATAATGAATTTTATATCATGTATTTATGATATCCTGCACAGCAGGACATGCAGAATGAATTACAGTGACGCCTATGTTACACTCTCTGACTTATTTTGTAGACACTGCATATTGAGTGAGAAAACACACTTTGTTTATCATAGTCTAGATATATTGCTTTCATGGAACACCATTAACAAAGATCAACAACGACAACACATTTCAATAAGTATAATCATATGGCTAAGCATGGAGATGAGTTCTGATATTTCATATGCACATACAAGTGTCTTAAAGAGAATCGAGTGTTTTATCACTCAATTTCTCGGTTCCCTCTGCCTATTCTACTATGTAAACAAAATGTGAAATACATAAATAATTATAGTTTGAATTTTGAAAGCAAAAGTGAAGAACAGAGTGATCCTTAAGTAAAATCTTCTACAATACAAAGAATTAAAGATAATATAAACTACTATATGGTGGCTAAGCTTGCTTTGTATGTTTTGATTAAATAATCTCCAAATTAAGTATATTTCTATACTGAGTATATTTCTATACTCCATACAATTTTTATCATCCACATACATTAAAATTATCTATCTGCATTAGGTCGCGATAATATTGATAACCGTGTTAAAGTTATAATTTTTATCTCAAGTGACTCATAATCCATTGGACATCTTAATCTTTGGAGATTTAAATCTGTATGTTCCTGGGGGATAGTAGACTAATATCTAAGTAATTTTAATATTACAAGCCACATACCCCATTTAATATTACAGTCCCATTAAACCACAATGGTTTAGTGGGACAGTAAATGTGATGGTTGTGGGTTCAATGCCTTCTTAGGGAAGTATAACTTACATTATTCCTTCACTTTACAAAAATTTAAATATTCAGAGAAAACATTTATATTGAGTAAATTAGTGTGGGATGCAAAAGCTATAAATTAACATGAAGACAATTTCAATAAATTACTATTCTTAATAAGTTGACGACACAAATATGTGACTTAAATATTCACACAGTAATAATATTAATAGGAATTTTCATGGTTACTTTGTTATCACGATATTTTTTAAATTTAAAACTAATGAAATTTAATTTTGCATAACATTATCAGTTTTCGTCTTTTTATTTCCAGGACTCACTGCCCCGCGGCCATCACACGCTCTCAGCATCATCCCACCACCTTCATCGGGGCGCTTCATCTTTCGATGCCTCCTCAAACAGCAGTGGCATTTCCTCCACACACGTTGTGGAAATACATAGTACGAACGGTTCAGACACATCATCAAGATGGGGCAACTCCTTAGGATCACATGGATCGTCATCTGGTCTCGTTTCCATTGCAACTGAAAACAATAATGTAAAATTCACAGCGCATTGTTTAGATAATTTGGCTAAAGAAGCGAAAGATTTGCCTACGCCCTCTTCAACGCCAACCACGTCCAGAAAGTCGAGGCGAAGATCGAATCTGTTCACGCCGTCCAAAAAAGGCGATGATAGACTGAAAAATGGGGAACTGGGCTCGGGAAGAGCAATTCCGTTGAAACAAGGCTATTTGTACAAGAAAAGTAGTAAAGCGTTGAATAAGGAGTGGAAGAAGAAGTATGTTACGTTGTGTGATGACGGCAGGTTGACTTATCATCCTAGTTTACATGTGAGTGTCACAGTTTTTCTATATTCCTTTTATTAGTCTTTACTGGATAATTTTGCAGCATTTGTACTAGTCTTATTAAATATTATTAAATAAAGAACATGGAGATTTTGAAAAAAAAAGTTGGACAAGTCCTCTAATAAATAGTTTGAAATAAGAATTTTAACAGTTCTTTTTGATTCTTAAAAATATATACATGCATTTATTAATTTTTCTATTATTTTTTTTCGTTGAGAAAAAAATTCTTCCTGCCATGCTTAAAATTTTTGCTAATAATACTTTTTTTCTATTTCTTTCAGGATTATATGGAAGATGTAAACGGTAAAGAGATTTCCCTACAATATGTGACAGTCAAAGTGCCGGGACAGAAGCCAAGAGGCTCCAAGTCGATAATAACTACAGTGCCCGGCTACAATGGCTATACTAGTATGGATATACATGATAGTATTGGTGGCCTGTCCTTAGGTAAGCGTTTTTATTTGTCTTTTTTTTAGGGTTTTTGATTGTGTTTATTTTTTTTTATTATTACAATGCGGATTTAAAATAAAAAAGTATTTTCATAAGCGTGGATTAACACTTTGAAAATGTTCAAAATAAATATTCTTAAAAAATATTTAGTTACTTCAGTTTTGTTTTTATATTTTTAGTTTACATTAAGAAGAAATATAAAACGTGAACGTGAAGAGTGTTAACATAGTAGTATAGAAACCTGTCTGGTCTGCGATGGTTGTGTGTTCGAGCTGCACCCCTGATATATTTAAATTGTATTAATGTCCTGTAGTGGGTTTGATCCCCACTCAGGCGATTGAAATATTTAATATTTTCATTTTCTCGCACTGGTAACAAGACAAAGTGAGGCGTTGAGTTCCGCAACTCAAAACGCAATGCCTCCAAAGTTTCGCAAAAAATGAAGAACGAAGTATTATAACGCTGGAGTTCGTCTGTCTATTCTGCTATATGCGGGATACTGCGTGAAGCTGTCAAATAACTATTTTTATGTATCGTTTACTCATTCCATTTCCAGGCTACAAAGACAAACCGACACGCGTTACCGACAAAGCTCTGATGTCAGCGTTCGATACTATGAAAGAACCGGCCTCGAGTCGACAGTCGCTAGCGTCAGAAGTGGACATCTGTACTAACGGTACAGATAAGGATACACCGCATGTTAAAAAGAGACACAGACGTATGAAGAGCAGTGGCGTTAAAAAGGATGGGGAGGAAGGTGGGTTTATTAATTCGTTTTCTCTGTTGTTTCATTGTCTATAGTATGTGATGTTTGATAGTTGCTAGCAATTGAAGTAGACATTTGTAAAGTCGAAAGTTACTAACGTTTGAAATCAAGTCGCTTTTAGTGACTCTTTTCTCTCTTATCGTCTTAAGTAGACATTTGTACAAACATTTCGCATGTTAAAAAGAGTAAAGAAAAGAGAGAACGTGATTCTTTTTTGACCTCAGTATAATTGTGTCTTTACGTTTGCCATCGCACGCTGTGCCATAGCGCTACGACGGCCTCAAACCTCATAAGAATAAGGAAATAAATGAATTTTTGGCCCTTTTCCAGACGCAGATCCGTCCAACTCGTGCTCGTTCACGATAGTGAGCCTCGACGGCAAGAGGTGGCGCTGGGAGGTGGGCGTAGCGGGTGGCGGCGGCGTGGCGGGCGCGGGGGGTGCGGCGGCTGCCGAGCGCGACGCGTGGGTCGCCGCCGTCGAGGCGCAGATACTTGCCTCGCTGCAGGGACGGGTGAGTGCACGGGGAGGAGTACTTGACTGTAGGAACTTATGTCGTCTTTACTTCTTTATACTATTACTTTCAAACTATAAGGTTAAACATTTATTTAAATTTAAAGATTTATCATTAATTATTTTCATTATATATATTTGTATGATAAAAATTAATATTTGTATAATATTTACAGACGTCTCGTCAACCGGCACCTACTGGAGCCAACTCAACGGGCGATGTTAGAGCCACCTACTATATAAGGCGAGTGAAGGGCAACGATAAGTGTTGCGATTGTGGAGCACCTGGTAAGTTTACATACACCATTTGGAGGTTTTTATGGTTTGATATTAATACTGTTACTGTTCCTATCCTTCCTTTCCTTTCGTTCCTATAGACTCATCGCCGCGCTTTGTCTTGTTGTCAGAGCCAAGAAACAAAATTATTATAAATCTATTTTTATTTGATTCCAGATCCCGATTGGGCCAGTTTAAACCTAGGCGTGTTAATATGCATCGAATGTTCTGGAATACACAGGAATCTTGGTTCTCATATATCGAGGGTACGATCGCTGGATTTAGATGAGTGGCCGTAAGTGTTGTTTTATTGTGTTATTATATGTATATTTTTATATTGTTTAGTATTTACAGATGTTACGTATATACACTAACGCCGTGGGAGATGCAGTAGCCAGTTTTATGGTCATAGATAAGTAGAAACTTTGGGAATGAATATTTATGACCTTTAAATATTTTTCTTAAATAAGTTGTTTTAAAATTGTTATATATTCTATAAATATGTTGTAATAAATCATTATAAAAAGAAAAGACGCTGTAACGAAACAGAGCGCGGCGTTGAGTTACGCCACTCAACACGCTATGCCATGTAAATTTAGCGGTGCGTCGGGAACGGAGTGTCGTAACAAAAGATTCCCTTTACTTACCTTGACGTATGCGGGATGCAGCTAAAGAAATTATAAACTTGGAAGCTATCGTGGTGCTGTGACAAAGCGATTAATATCAATTTTTACTAAGACAAATAATTACTTGTAAATAAAAAAATTATGTAAATTAAATAAATATTAATCTTAACAGATAACTTTGTGCTTAATTATTTTTTTATTTAAATTTGATTTGTTTATTTCAGTTTGGGCCACGTCAGTGTAATGGTGACCATGGGTAATGCACTCGCAAATTCAATATGGGAGGCGGATATGCGGGGACACATCAAACCTATTGCGACTTCTACTAGAGAGGAGAAGGAGCTGTAAGTATTGCAGTTTATTTGTTTAATTCCGCCATTTAAAGATACTAATGCAATGTGTTGAGTTTTGGTAGAAAGTGGTGAATAGTGTATTGATGTTAGATTCTTTCTGTATGGTTTGTCTTATTTTTCAGTTTAAAAACCTACCGTAGTTTTTAAACTGTAAAATAAAGCTTTACATTAAATTAGTTTTATTTCCTTTCAATTTTTTAATTAAGTGATGGTAAAGCTTTTTTAAACATACAGCAATACAGTCATAGATATTTATTGACGTGATTGTAGAGTTTTGTTTTGTTGTATTTGAATAATTAACATCTCCTAACCTAATATTAACAGATCCTTTACTGTGTTATAGCTAAATAGAAATTAGTTTTATCCATAATTTTTTAAATATGTTTTTATATTGCAAAGTTATCTAAAAATAAAAACATTTCTTTTAATAAATATATATTTAACATTCATTTTTTTTCTCTGGTCTCGACACACTCGCACATGTTGAAACATCCTAACTCCAGAGCGGCAACGATTATACGATCGTAGTATACATTATTTATCAATGAACTAATTACGTCACCAGCTGGATCCGTAACAAATACGAGCGACGAGCGTTCCTCTCGAGTGAGCCGTCGACGCCGAGTCCGCTGTCCCTGAGCGCGGAGGCGCTACGCGCGGCGGCGGCGCGCGGTGCAGTGGGCACACTCGCCCGCCTGCTCGCTGCGCCCGCGCCCGCCCCCCGCGCGCCCGCGCTCCACGAGCGAGCACTGGCGCTGCGGGCGGCAGCCGCAGCCGGACACCTGGCCGCCGCGCAGCTGCTTATTTGGGTAAGTTAAGGATCATTTGCGACAATTTAAATAAAAAAGAATCGTCAAGACGAAAAGAAAAATCAATTTACCCAGTCAAAAGTTCATAAGTAAGAATCATAAAAAAATACAGTCGAATAGATAACCATTCTTTTACAGAAGTTGGTTAAAAACATTTAGTCCATTATCTTTAATTGGACTATTTGTTATAGAAGATATAAAACTTAGTTAAAAATTCAATACAAAAAATATTGGACTATAGTATTACTATACTTAAGATATTAAAAGGCATGAATAATGCCTATTAAGAAAGACAATGTAATAATATAATGGTAAAGTCAACGGCATTTTATAAATAATGAATATTACTGTATTTGACACTAGGTTCTCTATGTCTGCCCTACATCACGCGGAAGAACGTGAGGCTAAAAAAATAGAAAATAATAATAATCTTCTCTTCCACAGCACAACGGTAACCCAAATTTCCCGGACGCAGACGGACACACGTGTGTCTTCTACGCCCGCGCCGCCGCCAACCATTTATCTGGAATACCGACCCAATATCCCAAAAATTTACAAATAACATGCCCCTTACACCCCAACCCACCCAATACGGGCACTACGGGGTCGTCAGGGTCGACCAGTTCCGGTACCGGGTCGACTAGCTCCGGGGTGTCAGGGATTTCAGGGTTGGGGTCGAAGGTACCCGACCCAGAATGCAATTGTATCATATTCGAGCTGCTTAACGCTCAGGGCGCGTCGAATGCGTTAGTTGAGATTTTGATCGGTTTACAGAATAATCAATATATGAATAATGGTTTTGAGTCATTCAGTCAAACACTTGGTAGGCCTTTAGGGCCGAACTTGTCTTTGACCAACGGCAAATGTGGGAGTATTGTTTAATTTTTCTTAAACTTCGCATGTATATATGGATAGTTTTTTTAATTTTTTTTTAAGTCGGTTCTTATCAATTTGAATATTTTTAAGCACACAAAGAGAGAGAGCGATTATATGTATAATATATTATGAGTTTTTTTAAATATTAGCCTTTGTAGTTACCAGGTTTTTTTTATATGTAGCATCGTATTTCATGTTAGGCTAAATGTTGTAATACACTACTGTTGTGTGTGTATACATTATTTTTTTTATTTGGATTCGTATTTTCAAATTACATGAAAGTTTTTCATGTAATTTCAAAATACGAATTTTGACGTTGATGTTTTAAAATCTATAATTACACATGTCATGCTAAAAATTTAGTAGTGATTTTTTATTTTGTATATTTTTAGTCTATGACCCTATCTCTTTATATTAGTCAATAAATATTAATTAAAATAATTCTAATAATTTATGATATATAAAACAACTTGAAATATTTTTTATTTGACACAGACTAAAATAGTAGATGGTCATTTTCATTGAAATAGTACTTAGGTGCTGTTTTCGTTTAGTGCAAGTTTTTTACTCATATTTTTTTGGTGCTCATTAAAAATATTTAGGATTTTTTGAGTGGTTTAGTTATTTTTTTGTAAATTGTATTCTAATTTCGAATAAGAAAAAAGGAAAATTAAAAGAAGTAATATACGA
>JBAIZZ010000089.1:341908-405946 GCA_037355905.1 Heliconius aoede | reverse complement strand
ATCATGTTTTCCATTCGTCCTATATAAGCAGGATTATCAATCATGAAAATTGAGGGATATAAAAACATTCTGAAAGAGCCATTAACATCGCTCACTCCAACAATATTTTTTGCTAATGGAAGCGTATGTAGACTCACACTAGTGAGCATATTTCCAGATAAAGTTTGAATTGCTATTGGTTGATCGCTTCTTAATAGCAAGTCCCAAGTTTCCAAATCTCCCTCAGATGTTGAAATGAACAATAAACTAGGCTTATACAACGACCATGCCCCGTCAGTTAGTCGACAGGGTCGCTTTTTCCATATAAGAGGCCGATTTTGTAATTTATCAGACCATATGGCAAATATCTTTCCTCCTACTGTCAGTGTTATGTGACTAATGAAAGGATTCTTCTGTGTTCGCATTATAGTACCATCGTGAATGTAACAATTAAATTTTATATCGCTATACTCAGAGTTTACGACCTCACCCGTGTTAAATTCATGGCCTTCCCACGTTATCCTCGCTAGCTCGCCGTGTTGAGATCCGCAATAGAGTACAGTGTTTATTTCTGATTCACTTTGGGGAACAATTTCACAACTAAAGTATTTTCTACCTGTACCTGTATTTCTCGGCGTGTAATTGTATTTTATTACCGGGGAATTCATTCCGAAACTTTGAAGTGGTAAAGTTTGTGGTTGACCCGCAACGCCTAATAGAATCTTATAACATGGTTGCAAAGTACGGTCTAACACCTTTAGAGGTGAAAAATCTACTAATAAACCTGAAGGTCGTTTTTGAACTCTTTTCGACTTTTTTATCTTTTTACCTTCAAATAGAGTTACATTTTCGACGGATAAACTCCAAATCATAATTAGTCCATCTTCAGATCCTGTAAAAAATACTGGAATTTTTTTGTTATCTGTTGCCAAAGTTGATTTACCTGTCGGTGTTACATTAAAGTTAGGTGAAAGCCAGTTGATTGATGTAATTGGTCCATAGTGGCTTGTCATTAAATTACTTAATGCTGTTGCCTGAACAACTGCATTATCTTGTACATTTTTCATCCAACCCATATGTGCGTTCATAGCAATTTTATATTTTTCTCGCGTTTCACTTAAAACTTCCAATTTTTCAACATTTTCTAATTTGTGTGTAATATCCCAAATAACAACTTGGCCATTTATACACCCACCAATTAAAATATTTTCATTAAATGGACAAAACGATAAAACTAATACTTCTCTCGGGGATTCTAAATAAAGCTTTGGTATCAAACTGTCAATATGACTCCATATTAAGACGGGATTTAGACCATATACTGCTCTTTGAATTGGATCAGGGCGAGAACTTAAAGTTTTCAATACAACTGGTGAAGCGTCCGAATAAGCAATAGCAACGATACCGGACCACATAGGATGAAAAACAGCGCAAGAAATGTACTTATCTTTAGCCCTTACATCTGTAAAACAAACGTACTCTTCAAATGTCATAGTATTATAAATGTCGACAGTTTTTTCAGTCACTAAATTAGGATAATCATTGCAATAAATATCCATAACAGTGTTGAGTTCTACTATTGAATCCATTTCAGTTTGCCTGTCACTCATGAATTGGTTAATTTTTTTTATATACGAAGGTCTTCGCATTCGTAGTAGTGCGTTTCTATATGCTTGTAGACCAACTTCGTCAGGAGCCTCAGTAATTACTTCTTCTTCTTCATCAGAACTGTCTTTATCTACAGGTTTATCTATTTCTTCATTTTGCCCAGTGTCACCACCGGCTTCGACATCGTCAACTTTTCCCAAAGCATCAGCTATAGATTGCGTCCATACATTTTGTGGATAGCGTAGTTCTGTTTGTGCAGAGTTTTGTGTAGTTGGTGGAGCAACTTGAGTAGCACAATCAATTCTACGCCGAAATACATTATTAAATTTTTGCCTATATGGAGTCAGTTCTATATAACCATCTCTAATTGAATGTGTATCTCTTACGTTAAATTTATCAGGTTGATAATGCTTTGGAAATTTTGCCTTAATTTCTATCTCCAATAAGGGCCTGGTGTTAATAGGAACCAATTCTTGTATTTCTATTTCACTACCAAGACTTTTCCAAGGCCTTGGCTTTTTTTGAACTGCCTTTTCTAATTTCTTTTCTTGTCTTCTTATGAATCTATCAGATTGCTGCTTACAGTGATCTCGAGCCTCGTTTGTGCAGCATACGTAAAATTCGTCAACATCGTTAGATTCATCAACAATATATCCCACTAAGACCAACTCTTCAGAATATTTTACTAGAGGCTCTTTTAAGGGGAAAAACTCTGATAGTTCACCGCCCACTTCGATAGTTTCCATTATTTTCTTTTTTTCAATAGATTTCCAGGGATACTGTGCATTAATATCTGTACCAACAACCATTTCTATTTGTAACTGCGTTTCCTCTCCAATTACAATTTTGTATACTCCATCTACCTCATAATTGGGAATAAATCTTTTTCTTCGTGGTTGAGGTTGAGGTGATGTCATGTTGTCTTCCACAAACTGATCTGTAAATATACAAAGTATTATTGCACACCTAATATTATTTACAATGTATCGTTTTGTATGTTTGACTTGATATGAATGACAATATCATTTGTCAATTGCATTCATAGTTGCCAATCTACCGTTTTTTTTATGAAACCTCTTTGTATGCAGTCTATTTCATACATTTGAACAAAACATGCGTTCTACGTAAGTGGACTCGGGCAAATCAACCACTGTTGAAAAATTGTTAGAACTTTGCTACAAATATTTCCTGTATTTGACTTGTATAAAAAATTTAGTTTCGTTTTTATGCTCATTCTATTTTAAAGGCACAGATGATATAGGTGAATTGTTACGAAAATTATTTTTATATTAAAGATGATAAGATTTAATCTTATGGATATTTGTAAAATATGAAAATTTTAAGCAAAATATTAAATTAAGTACACAAAGATAAACAATATTATGAAAAAGATATCAACTTAATTAGTCCTTCACGTTTTAATTTTTTTAAACTGAGACTTTTATCTGTACATTGGTATTCATCATATCATCATATCATTTAATCTAGAAGTACTTCTAGATATATATCTTCTATATTTATTGTATAGCTGAATTTAAACTAGTTTTCGTCTAAATATTATAGAGAAAAATAAGTTTCAGACGTTATCGTATATTGTGTTGAAAGTTATTACCAAATTAATGATTACATAAATGATAAGGCCTTGGGAAATGTTAAATGTATTTGTATAATTGATTTAAAAAAAAAGGCCCGCTGTGTTTTTTTCGGCCGTTCTTCTCAGGTCGGAGGCATTAACTGTAGTGAATTGGTGGTAGATTATTCGACTCTGACTTAGACAGAATTTTCTAGTTTACATTTAATTATCCACGCAAACAACGACGACTCATTTAAAATAAAAAAAGTGTGACTCAAATATGAAGTACCAGAACAAGAAAATAAATTCCAGCAAAACTCTTTTTTAAATTGAGCTACTCGTATCTCAGACAAAAGATGTAGCTCAATTATGTTCTAAAAAGCTATTGTTTAAATGTGACACATTTACTGTCAGGGTACTGTTATTTATATAATATATGAGGCTTTTATTTCTGGATAAAAAGTAGTAAAGTAAAATAAACTTACGAAATTAGCGAGTAAAAAGTGCCAAATAGATATCTATTTAAGCAGAATAAATATAAAACATCCCTTCTTAATATTATGTATTATATATATATATATATATATATATATATATATATAAGTTACACAATGTTATTTTATGTTGGGTAGCCCTGGAAATTTGATGGAAAGTGAGGAACGGAGTATCTTAACACTATTTTTGGGGACTTTTTTGGGACCTTAAGCTAAGCTGCAAAGAGATTTGTATTATTATTTCTTTTTATCTATATTTCAAGCGAAGCGTTGCTTAACGCTGTAAAAAGTATGATTAGCTTAGTATCTCACCTGTTCGAATATCGTTCGGTTCTTCTTCAACACTTGAATCTGAAGACCCACTGTCAGTACTTTTGACTTTATTTTCATCATTTTCACTTTCTGTATCACTCATTTCGTAGGCTTCGTGAAAATATTATATTGAATATGAATCTCTACACACGAATAATTAATATATCCAACCTGTTCAAATATTTCAATCCAATACAATCTTATGAATAATTTATCGTTAACTTCCCTTCACTCCATATAATTAACTATTTACTAGACCATACCACGTAGGTCTTTTCTCAAATGTAGGTATTCTATAGTTCAATTGTAACAATATCAGCTCAAATTTAATTCTATTATACTATTGTACAATAACAATCTGTTAGTAAACAGACTACGCGCATGTGCTGTTGATTCTTGTACTTGGCACTGCTTGGTACTAATTTACACTTGGGGGTGGGGGTAACTTAAGTTATGCTATGGTTACTTGTTAAATTGATTTAAGATAAATTCAAACTCAAAGCCAGATGTGGCACAAGCGTCCCCATGTGCGTGTGGGTACCCCGCGTGCAATTGTAAACACTGTTGTAGGTTCGATTCCTACTTCAGAATATGAAATATTTAATTTGTTTATTTCCTTGCTCTGGTAACAAAATAAAGCGCAGATTTGAGTAGAGTTTAACGGTAAGTTGGGAACTGAAGTGGCTTAATGGTAACCTAGTGTCTTATTACTAGATTTCCAGATTCTCTTTACCTTTCCTAATATGCGCGGTTTACAAAGTTTTTACTGTCATACCGTGCCACGACGGCTCTTAGTTAATAACATACTCGTAAATAAATTTTCAGTTACACCTCTTTTTTACAGGCAGCACTGTCACACCGCAAAGAATCGGCCGCCCCGCTAACAACGGACCGAGATGGCACTATCTTTCGAAACCCACTCTCGTATCCGCTAGCACTAATACTACGACTTCGTGTGTTACAGGTAAATCAAATGAATCTAAATAGTTAACCACAGCTCAGGTAGTTATTAGTTCAGTGCCTTATTAGGATTATATAACTCAAAAGAAAAAACCGGTAGGTTAACGGGAAGTATACTTATAATAGTTGACAAACCCATAAACCTATTGAAATTTGGCAACTGCGACTGAGTATTGGACTGTTATGTTAGCTTCTCTTTCTCAAAGAGAATTCTCGATTTTCAAAAATATTTACGGATATTTCAAAGCGCGGAACGGAACCCAACGTCGTCCTTAGTTCAATTAGGATAGGGAAACTATAATAATTTAAATATAAAGAACTCATCATCGTAGTATGCAAATTTTTTTTAGATTAATAGCTTATACTTTAAAATAAATGATGTAAAGGCAAGTCGAGGCGCAGGGGCAGTGCTGTGGATTTATCTCCTCAAGTGGGGATTGAACCCACAACCAGTTTTACAGTCACACTCTGTGAATTTGCGCCACGACTGGCCTCAAACTACAGCTTTGGTATATATATACGTAAAATCTGAATGATAAATAAAATAGATAAAAATTTATTATATTGATATTAATATCCTCTATATAGCAAAGCCAGGGAGAGTATAGTGTTACAAATATTTTTTAGGCCTAATTTTCGAGACATATTGTAGAAATCAACGCCGTTTGTCTTATTACCAGAACCAGGAAATGAAGAGTGTGGGAGTGTTAGCCCAAAATGAACGTGAACTGTAATATCTACCTACTCAAACATTGGAACAGTTCGCTATTGATCTTTCAATAGGCTTTGAAATGCAGTTCTGATGTGAAATCAATATTCTACCGAAAGCTTGCCCGAGGCTAGCAACGTACAGTGGGTTATATGACACCCGATACCTTATTGTACTAATATTATACACTAAACTATACAGTTCAGGTCATCGTGGTGCAGCGGTAATACGACGGTGTGAGTTCAATTCCCACACGGAGGAATGAAAAGCGTAACGTTTAATTCCATCGCAGAATTCCGCTGAGCTCTCTATATTTTGAAAATAAGATGGAAAGTAGAGAATGGAGTCTTAACAATTTGTCCTCCCTGCCTATCCTGCTATATGCGAGATACAGTGTGTAGCTAAAAATGAATTATTTAAAAACTCTTTGTAAATGTTCATTGTCAAATAAAATATGTAGGTGTGTTTTACATTCAAAGAGTTCGTAGAAAGCTTTTTGTATAAATAAGTAGAATGAAACAGGAAAATAAATATCTGTACGTTTTAAATTTTTATGAAAAAAATGTTGAAAGTGATATAAAAATTGTAACAGCCTGTCTTGGCCTTTTGCCCGTTTGCCAGTTTGTCTATTTATCTATTCGCACACGCATATCTTCTGAACTCAGGTACAATCTATGGCTACATTTGTTTTGAAGACATGTACATCTGATGTAGAAACGTATTGCTTAACTATAAAAAATAATTAAATGCGTTCTAAACAAAAAATGTTAAACGTGATGAGCTTCTAGATATTTTGTGTTGAATATCGAAACTTAACACCGCGCTTTACCATCTATTGACAAAAGAAGCGTAGTCACAGGGACAAAATTAAAAACAATAATTATATGCGACCTCCAAATACTTAAACATTATGATACAACGTACATTGAAAAAGTTAATAAAATGAAACAAGCATCGCCTGCAATAACAATCCGCAGAGTTTTAATTGGCAAGCTAAAGTACAGCGCTGTAATTACAATGTCGTCGTAATTAAAAACAACATATTCTGTTTTAACGTTGGTGGCATCACAGTTTTTATTTCTTATAGCATCTGCTTATAAAGTCATGGTGGGTTCGATTCCCAGTAGGAGTAATGAATTTTTAATGAAGTTTTATTTTCGCTCCGTGAATAAGACAAAACGTGATGTTAAATAAATGTAATATATAATTTATATAATTAATGAAATCCAATTCTAAAGTATAACCATTTTATTGTAGTCTATGCGTCTGTGAATCGCGTCCACATTTCAAACGTTATTCGCGTACGCGTAAGCTTATTACAGTAAAGTACTGAAAGCTTAAATTTCAAAATCTGTGGTAATGAATTGAATTTTGTACGTCTATGGGACCTTTTTATAATATTCTTATTCTAGTTGAAAACTCAAAATTTTTCTTTGAAATACTAAACAAAAGACCATAATTAATTGCGGGGGCATCCAAAAACCACTCTTTATGATAATCTTAATTAAAATTCATTTCCTAATCCTCACTGGAAAATGGTGGAACGGTGAAGACTCTGAGGTATTGTTTAGAGACATCTAAAATAAATAAATATATTTATGTACTAATTTACTTATAGTTTTTTAAATAAAAAAATAATTTTACTAAATTGACGTCAGTGTAGCCAATGTCAAACTGTATATAATTGATGTGGGTTTTAGTTTCGTGCGAATATAATAAATGTTTATGTTGAAAATATCTTCTTTTATCACTATCAGTTGAATTTTCAATATATTGAATATCGAGTGGCGGAACACAACGCCGCTCTTTGTATACCCAAGTAGGAACATGAAAATAATATCAAATATAACGATTTTCCAGTAGAGATTGAACAACCTCTCCTGCAATCCAAGTAAAAATAAAATATATACAAAGTATATTTCCTTGAACATTTGATTTCTCGACAAAGTAATGTTATGCGAATATATCGAGTTTTACCGATAGCTTGCTATAATATCGGAAATGCCTTTGACATACAAATCGAATAAGGAATAAAAAGGCTTTGAGGCGGTAACTTGTTCTTTTTCTTTTCGTTTTCGCTTAGTAGTAATTGGATATCATCTTTCCTTGTATTTAAATATAATTTATCTTATAATATATATGTTATCTATACTTATAACAAATTGTAACGGATCGGAAATTATAATAGTACCTTAATGTCCCTATAGCGCTCGCTTTACTAAGCTGAATTTTAATTTACTGTTTTCAATTTGTAAAAGCTAAGCAAAAAAGCTAAATATAGGTTTTTAGTTTCACCTGGTCGATATATTTATTTTTTAGCTGGACTAAGGTATTATGTACGCCATCGTAGCGCAAAGGATGTGGGTTCTATGTCCATTCAGAAAAAAATCAATATTTTCCAAAAAAGAAAAATTTATACATAGATTTTGATGCGTTTTGTATGAAATTCGCTTAATCAAAACCTATAGGGTACTCTCCGAACAGTTATGAAAATTAAAGAACTAAAGTATTTTTGGTAATATAAAAAAAGTATGTACATAAATTGTTTTTATTGAATTAATAATTATAATGTATTATCTTAACATTTGATTTTACAACAAAGTGTAAGAATTAATGGATCTAAAAAAAAATAAAACTTTTCTCTTTAATTTTGCTCACAGCGTGTGAAATGGAAGTTTTAGGACTGACATACGAAGCTCTATAATAATACACCCACGCTACGCCTGCAGATAACTAACATATAGTAAAACCGATGAGTCGTGGCCTTCCTGAATGGCTGCGTAGTTTTGATTTTAAGATTCCTTTTAACTTTTGATTATTTTCTTCTCGAGTGTATGATTTAATTCAGAAATATCACGACCTTCTTTCCTTAAATATGCCTGAGGCCGTCGTAGAGCAGGGGCACTGCGTAAATGTGACGATTGTAGGTTCGATGTTCACTCGAAGGACATTTAAATTCACCTCATCGCTCTCGTCCCTCTATTTGGAATCGAACCCACAACTCGCCAACCTATTATGTAATAAAAGTTTTAATGCTTATTAAAAGATTGTTGTATAATTCATTTTTGTTTCAGATTGTATGCGGCATATCAACGCTCGTCATGGGCAGTGTCGCGTTCATAGAAGAGAGGCACAAGTTCAACATGGGTCTTGGTATACCAGCTGGAGGCTTTAGTGTTTTAGCTGCAGGTATTATATTTAATATTTAGTTTTGAATAATGATTTTTTTCTATAAATGTAAAAAAAAATATAGACTTCGTTTGTCAAATTAAAAAGTAGCTCGATACTTTTGTAGCAGGAATACACAAAAATCCTTGTAAATTTTTCGAGGTATTACGTGTTGAGTAATGAAAATTTACCAAAGCGGAGAAATGAAAATAATTGAAATATAACATTTCCATCGAGCAGGAATAGAATCCACTGTACTATCCGTAAATGAAATATTTGATATTTTCATTTCATCACTCTGGTAACGAGAAAAAGCACAGTGTCTACAAAAAAGTAAAAAACATAATTCGGGGACGGAAGTGTCTTGATGAGAAACTTCCTAGGATCCTTCTGCCTACCCTGATGTGCTGAATACAGTAGGAAACTAAAAAAAATCCTATTACATATAGTGGCACAAATATCTGAGTATCTTGGCACAAATTTCTCTCAGCATGCCGTACTAAAGACGATAAAAGTGAACGTGTAAAGTTGAAGAAATATCTAATGTTCGTATCAAGCCTTAAAATGAGTTACATCAAACAACAAATTTATATATAATTTTTCTCTCCGTGTTTATAGTTTTTCCCGACACTTGTTAGAGATGTCATAAAAACGTGTTTCAGGCAAAACTTAAATGATTCAATATAAAAATTCATTAAAACTTTAGTCTATTGCTGCTCTTAAATTACGAAGTTTTATTTAACAACTCCAGGAAAATCTTACAAGAATAAAGCGCATAACACTTTTATTATGTTAATGTTATCAAAAAGTAATGTTAAGAATTAAATTTAAATATTTTAAAAAGTTTCTTGAGGTCATTTTGGCGCAGCAACGAAGCGTCCAATTGTAAACGGGACGGTTACGGGTTCAATTTCCAGTCGGAATGAATGAATTATTTTCCATTCTCGATCTAGTACCAAGACAAAATGCGCACTTGAGTTTTACCACTATAAATGCAAAGTTTTGGAAATTGACGGTAAATGGGTAACGGAGTGTTTTAACACTAGTTTCCGTCTTTACTCTGCCTTCTCTGCTATTTGCGTGTAAAAATGAGATAAGAGATAATTAATTAGTATAATTTTACATAATTCTATATTCACGTGTTGTAAGTGAGAGCGGGGAAAGATAAATTAAGAAAATTGTATATTACAACAACCGACTTTGTCAAATAAATTATTTAAGCAACCTTGTTTGGCTACAATAATTTAATTTCAACTGAAATTAAATTTGTTAGACGAATTTATCTCATTTCTAAAGTATATTACTATAGTTACTTTTAAATTCTATTCATATCTATCGTGTCGCAGGTTGTGGGTTCGATGCCCATCGATTGAGGAATTAAATTTTATATAAATTTATATTTCTATTTTCTTTCATCTGGTGTCGCGGCGTTGAATTTTACCACTCAACACGATATAACAAACAAACAAACAAACAAACTATAATAAACATAACATTTTAACTATGCATACTAAGCAAGAGACAAACGCATATATACATAACAAACATAACAACACATGATAGCTCACAACATATGATAGCTCAATCTATTAAACTACTAATGAAGTTTAGACCGCTATTTGTATATAAAATGCCGTGGGACATAAAATTTAAAAAAGTGAAAATGGTAAAAATACTTGGAACTAGATTAAAGTTTGCAAGCCCTCTCGTTAATTAAGCTGTACGTTCTTATATTTCGATATAACCTTGTAACAAGTTGTTGATTCAAAAAATATATTTAAAAAACATAATTCTTTTCATGTTTAGAATTCACAAGACTGGAGAAAGAAATATTAATAATAAGTAATTAGGAATTAGTGACATATAGTACAAGCGTGTAATTGTAAACTGCTGTGGTCGATCCCATTCGGAGGAATAAGACAATTAATATTTTTATTTCTTCGTTCTCGTAACGAGGTAAGGCCACTTAACGCAATAACCCCTGAATGAATTCGATGGAAAGTGGAAAACGGAAGTGTCTTAATGAGAACGGATTGTCTTCTCATTAAGTTTTTTTTTTTTTTTTTTTTTTTTTTATTTTTTTTTATGGGAGAGGACAAGGCAAACGAGCGTCCGGTCCCCTGATGGTAAGTGATCTCCGCCGCCCACGACCCCATGCAACACCAGAGGAGCCACAGGTGCGTTGCCAGCCTTTAAGGTGGAGATGAAGATCATTAAGTTCCCTAAGCGTACCTTTCTATATACGAGATACATCATGAAGCTAAAAATAATGATATATTATTTTATTATAGCCGTTTCAATACACACTTCACGAGGCTGGGGCACTAGCGGTGCTAGTGCGGGTGCAGCGGCGGCGGTACTGTGGACGGCGTCTGGTTGTCTTCTCGTAGCTTTGATTGTACAGTGTTCCAGGACCATATTGGATCCGCCTGGGCTTGATCATGGGTAAGATTAAAAGGATGTTTGGTATTTTTAATTTTATCGACCTAAATTTATTTAGGGGAAAGGAATTTGAATGTCCAAATTTTTTTCCAAAATGTGCAAGTTAAAAAAATATACATAACTAAATATCCCCATTTTCAGAGACGGACCCGAAGAAGAATCAAAACCATCCTCTCGCGACTTGGTAGTCATAGCAAGTGTCCAAATTGCATTAGCAATAGCTACTTTACTCAGCGCTGTGGTCTGCGCCAGGATCGACTATAGAACATGACGGGAGCCCCCGGGCCCACTCGCCCGGCGGAGAATTAGTGAGGCACCTGTACCTCCTGTCAACTCAGTACCTGAGAAACGGGAGAAAGGGGGACGCGTTGCTTGGTTGATATAAACTATCTGTAAAAGTTATTAGGATATGCTTAAGTGTTTCGTCATATCATTCACTCGTTATACCTAGTAGCGTGGTTTTTATGAAGTTTGGAATGAGTTTCTAATATTCAAAAGTAGACTCTTGTTTTTGTGTCTGTGCCAAGATCTAATAAAGTGTATGATGGGAATCTCCAGGCCAACTCACCCGGCGGAGAATAAGTGAGCTCCCTCTTCTCCTTCTCTGTTTATAATATTATAAACATTTTACGACTTTAGCTAAATTTTAATTAGTAATATTATAAAATATGTATAATATTATTGCCTAAATTAATCATTTGAAATTGTAAAAATAGAGATACTTTGCTATAAACTTTTGTAGTGCACTCAACATATACAAAAATTGTAAGTTAATTTTTTTTTGTTAATTATTCAAATTAGTATTAGAAGCAGAAAAAACCTTCATGTAATAAATTAATTGACTAATATAATAATAAAATACGTAAATAGTTGACTAAATATAATTTAATTGTATTTTAACTGAACAATAAAACCTAATTAAGATGTAGAATTATTCTTAATTATAATTCTTAATTATATTTAGAATAGCCTGAAATTTATTTAACACTAGAATAACCTTGTGGCTTCGCCCACCCGAAGAACGCTGATATAAAGTGCGTGTCTACCAAAAATAAATATAATTCTCGAATCATTCATGTAAATGAAAATCAATTCAATTAAGCTTTCACGTAGTTTGAGGTCGTCGTGGCGCAGTATCAAATCGTCTCACGATAAGGACGACTTTATTAATATATTTTCGATTCTCCAGGCTGACAGATGAAGCGCGACGTACAGTTACGTAAAAAATGCAATGTTTGAAATTTTATGTGGAAAATTGGGAACGGTGTGTCTTAAAATTTAGTTAACTCTCCTCTACGGGACACAGCGTGAAGCTAAAAAAAAATAATTCAAGACATGTTCCTATGTACAAATTAATAACGTTATGTTTGTCTATCTCCATTTTAGTAATACTTTTCGCACTACTAAAATATCATTTGTAATCGTAATTTAGATGTTTGTTTTGACTTGTATTTTTCTAATAAATGAAATTAATAAATATATCTATCTTTTTTTATTAACAATGTCTATAAATAAGGAAGTATTTACCTACGGATTAACTTATTATCAATGGTTTTATTGCTATCTAATATGAATAGAGGTCGTTATGGCGCACTAGCAGAGAGCGTCTAAATTTAACTACGACGGTTGTGGATATATGTCGTTTTTAGACATATTTTAGAATATTAAATTCATATTGTTATATTATTATTTATTATAGTAATATTATTATATACAAGGAATTCTTTCGCTTAAATTCCCTTCAGCCTTATTTGACTTCACTTTATACACTATCGAGCTCTCGATTTTTCAATCCAGCTCACAAGTGGAATATTCAAGTACCTAATATAGTTTTCTCTCAGAAATAAGAAAAAAATAAAATAAAAGAATTGTTATTATACTTTCAAAATCTATATTTATGTTGTTATCTTGATGCTAGATGAAAAAAATACAGTTTTTAAATAGAAAAAAATAACAAATAATAAAAAAAAATTACGTACTTTAGCGAAATGAAACATTTAATGTTTTTATTTTTTCGCTCTGGCAAGGAGGCAGACCGCGGCGTTGAGTTCCGCCATAAGAGGGGAGCAGAGTGTTTTAATACCAGGCTCTCTTTACATGCGAGATGCAGTGTGAAAAATATATCTTAAATTAATAAAAAATCAAATTATATTGAAGATGTCAAAACTGAGTCCATACAAGTAGAGAATTTTCAAATAAACACTCAAATGTCCAACAAACTGAAGCCTTAGTAAATACCCTTTGACTTGGTTTCCTGTTCCGTTTCATAACTTATATTGATCTCTAAAATATTTGTGTATTTCAATAGGAATATATATTGAATTCTGATGAATGCTTAAATTGAAACCAATTAGTCTATAGCAATTACTTTATTTTATTTCTTACACGTATATGTACATAATAAAATATTTATAAAAAATGCGCGGCGTTGAGTTCCGCCACTTAACATGAAAAAACGAAAATAAGGAAGTGTCTCAAGGGGAACGTAGTTTCTGAACACTATAATACCTGATTCCCTCTTTATACCACGCCGTATGCGGGATACAGTAGAAAATGAATAATATATTAATCATTACGAGAGTAAATTGAAATTTAAAATTTCAATATTTTATTATTTAATCAAAAAACTGCAAAGACCTGTAAATTGTAATTGTACAAAGAAGAAATATTTCGTTTTATTAACTCTAATATGAAATAAGGTTGTAAATTGCAAATGAAAATAGTATAATAAAAATATTACCAAAGGTTAAAGAATTTCTTTATGAATACTTTGGAGTTGAGGTGAATTTTCAGGTAAAAAAAACTTTAGTCTTTTTTCAAGTTAATGCACTTTGCATCGTTATCAAAGCAATGAAACCAAAATTTTAAATATAATAATAAATATATTATATATATAATAAAATAAATATTATTCTGAGTGCAAATCGAACACACAACCGTCGCGTTTACAGTCAGTGGTACACTTGTGCCCCTGCGCCACGACGCCCTCATATTATAATTTAGTATGTAAAACTGTTATTATAACAATCGTATTTACAAAGGCACGAATGAATATAAATTAATGTTTTAGGTTCCGTAGTAAAACAAACAACAGACGGACTGTGGGCTCGTAAACTCATATCGGAATTGAATGAAGTTTGTTACAAATATGGAGGGATAAAATAATATTTATTGAGTGGATTTTATTTACATTGTAATTCATTTCAATAAAATCAACGTTTTATATTTTTTTAAAGATAATTTTAAAATCAAATGCCTGTGTAATTTATATCTTTTTTTTTGCTGTATTTTTTATAAAACTTGGCGAAAAAAAAAACGTAAAAAAATTTGTATGTAAAGAAAAATTCATTACAAATTTATATTTGTAGTTCATTTAATACAAAATTTGTGCATATGGATTCTGCTCGGGCTCATATATTTTATAAGCAAAAGACAGAAATATATTTCCCTCTGCCTGCGGGGGCTGTGGGGGTGTTCCAAACCGGGTGGTAAGTGGGATTTTGTCATTTTAATTAGAATATCGTAATTAATCTTTGTGAATAATTTAATCGATTTAAGCTTAATGTATTGATTTCGACATGACCAACACGTATCTGAACGTAACGAGGCGCACGAAAAACAAACATTGAATTAAGAGAAAATAAGTTGTTGTTTTCATAGAATAATACTTAAATTTCCTACATAAATCTGTATAGTTTTATAAATCAAGCCATTTATTGTGATTTAGTGGTGAAATTTGGCTAGTTTCCCGTATTTTTCATGTTCTAGCAACTAAGCATGTGCAATTTGTGTGAAAATTTATTCATTTTATATATAAAATTTTAAATTTGCACATAGCAGGGTGAGCGAAGGGAACCTGGGAACCTTATGTTAAGATACTACGACCCCATTAAAATATGTGTATTGCCCTTATTAAATATAGTAAGTGTCGGATATCAACGCCACGCTCTTTGTCGTTGTTATGTTATAAGAGCGATTTCATTTCCACGAGTGAACATCGAACCCACAACCATCGCGTTCGTTCACATCCTTGTACCTGCGCCACGACGGCCTCAAATCAAAGATATTTCTTAATAGACAAGTTTGTTAATATTTCCGTCCTACGTATCTACTAAACTTTTCTCTTTAACTTTCATGGCCACTTAACACCTCAAATGTGCCCGGAAGAGTGTGAAAAATCCTCATGCTATAAATCACTTGTCTTCGTCTTACCATTAAGCTAGACATCCATTGTGTAATATGTTAAAACTATATTTAACGCGTAGCACTGTTATTATTATTTTTTTATATTATTGGTGGTATTTGTGAAGTGTTCAGTCTATTGGAATAAAATATATTTTTGTGTTTCTCTAAATTATGATAATTAAAATTATGATAAGTAAAACTAAAAAAAATAGGAAAGACTACAGTCCGGACAAGTCGAACATTCATGTGATATTTCTATATCTCCATATTTTCCTCAGCTTATTCATAAAGGAAATAGCCATGAGTCGTCTTATATCCTCGGCCATACATTTTTAATGTAGACGTACGCTCGTGCAACAGTACAATTTGCGATAACTGGAATTTCTGTCAAGTTGTTATATGCAAGGTCGACAAACTTTACTTTTATCTTACTGCGGGTAATGTTAAACCTAAAATATATAGAAGTAAGTATTTGATATATTATTAAGCTTTTGTGTGTGACTGACATAAAATGAAAGATCCCATACTTCAAACGTTATCGGTTTTATGCCCCATTGGGTTTTCGCGATTGTTCCTACCTGTCGGTGACCAATAAGTAATGAATGGTTGGAGACTTGGTAATATATATCAGGGTTGTATTTGGCTACTGCGTAATAAGTTCTTCTTAGGTTACTTAATAATATAGATATTATAATAATATAATGTCTATATATCTATTAAGCATTTATACTATAATATAGTATTTTATTTATATGTTTATTTTATAAATATTCGTATAGTTCACGTAGACGAAGACGCACGGGTCCGCTAGTGTGTAATAAAAATGTGCCTCGAACTGTTGGTCGAAAAATTTATTTCAAATCTTAAATGAAATTACTGAAACGGACTTAACCCAGCAGAAAGCAATTCTGAATCACCCTGTGTAATTACTTTCAAATATAAATAGTGCGTGAAAAGCTAATTAGGCCTTGATGGAATAAATGCTTGACTACGTATTTTACTAAAAAAAAAAAATATGGCACTTCTAACTCGTAATTGTCTAGACCGTGGTACAGAGGCACAATCGTGTGATTGTAACGCGATGGTTACGTGTTCGATTTCCACTTAGTGGGATGAATTATTATTGATTAAAATTTTTATTTATTCGCTCTAGTACCAAGGCAAAAGCGCAGCGTTCAGTTTCGTTACTCAACACGCAATGCCTCAAATATTCAGCGGAAAGTGGGGTATGGAGTAACACTACGCCTCCCTCTGCCTGTCCTGCCATACAGCATGAAGCTAAAAAAAAGTTGTATATTCAAATTAATTGAAAAAAAGTTATTAATTCTAATTTGTATAGTAATTCAATATTTTCATTACCGCTCTCTAAAACGACAAAATGTGGCGTCGAGTTACACTAGTCACTAGATCTCCTTTGCGTACGCTGCTACATGCGGGGAATCACACTGGCTAATATTCCGTTTAAAAACGGAGAACGGAGCGTCTTGATACTGACATGATACTGTCTGCCAAAGTTTTGTACTAAAAACTAGTAGAAATTTAAAGGATATATACTGTAACGATTTTTGTACTACTATTATAAATCTGCAAACTTTATTCGGTTGAACACACTAATATCATCAGAGAATTGGAAAAGAAAATAGTTCGATTATCTATAAATCATAGGAGGCCACAGGCTAGACTATATCACGTTATTTTTTCCGATAAATCACACTATTACAAAAGTAGGTGTCTCCGGCACCCACATTTATTATAAGTAGTAATAGGTAGCTTTTATATAAGAAACAAAGGAATTTATTTCGTGAGCATGATTCTGAACGTATCCTAGTGACGTGAATTACCCTACGCATTTATTGCATAAAAAGTATGTATAGCTGTATTCAGCTACTTATTGTAATATTTAATCAGCTTCTTGGAATTTTGGAAGCATTGCGCGTTGAGTGGTGGAACTAAACGCCGCGTTTTGCCCATTGTAATTTTGAAGTTTATCTACATATATCCTCATAGTTCAAATTTTACAGTGAAAATATGTAGATAAAATATAGATATTTCCTTAAATTATCTAAATTGTAATACTATATACGAAGCTTTTATACAAACTGTCAACATACGAGTACGTATAATTTATAAGGTAGAGTGACCTTCAGATGTCTCATTAAATGAAAAAAATGTCAGCTAAAAAGGAATTTCGCGTACATTTATATTTGTCCTCACAAAAAAAAATCACTTTCCAGCAATCGTTTGACCTACGTCTTGTCATAAAATATAGTCAGGATTTTTGTATGAAATCTTACATTTTCTTAGAAGTAAATATTTCATAAATGTTTCTCGCTGAAATTGTAAATATTTAAATATATAAATCCATCTTTTCTGAATTTTACGTAAGATAATAAAGGCTTTACGGTCTCTGCCGCGTATGAGGTAGTCAAAAGGAATCTGGAGCTACGGAAATCCGTTTCACACTTTACTTACGCAAGACATCGCGTTTTGAGAGCGTGAATATTCAAATATCATTCATCACGTGGAAGTCAAACTCACAACCGGTATAATAAAATCGTTATAATGTATATGTTTCGAGCCATACGTAACAGTACTTTGCTTGACGGTCTGGTTATTGGATTTGGATTCGATTTTGAACAGATCTTTAAGATAATTTAAAATTAATTAAAATTCTAATACAAATAAAGTATAACAGAATTTAATTAATATTACGTTAAGTTACATAATTTCATTTAAAATGTTAATACGTCACACTTTTATTTTTAGTTCTGTATCTTATTTTTTTCAGAGTCACGCTATGTAGGAGGGAGGCTATATATAGCAAGATAGGTAGAGAATCTATAGTTAAAACACTCCATTTCCGACTTTTAGATTCCGACTGCCAAATTTTAGAGGCATCGGGTCTTGAGTGAAAATATTAAATATTTTATTTCTCCTTAGAATGGAATCTACAATCTGCGGCATTTACAGTCGCTCGCTTGTGTCTCTGCGTCTTGCATTAAGTTTTCTTTAATGAAGCTTTGATATATTTTATTTTAGGTACACTTTTAACGAACACTTTCTTCAATGTTAAACTTAAAACGAGCTTTTTAAAAAGCTTTTTCAGCTTAAAAATTTCAAACTCAATTTCTTAACTTGGAAATTAGTCAAAACAACTTTCAAATTTTCCCATGTAAGTGCAGTGACGTAAGAAGCTTTGTCTATTATTGGAAACTACTTAAATAAGTTTGTTTTATTAGAGATAAGAGACTTTCAAGGTACTAAGGACTTGAATAGTATTTAATTGTAGATATTATTCTATTTTCATCCAAGGTAGGCATAGAAGGTTCCAAAGTATAAATAAAATAACTTTTATATTAAGTTTACGCTAAGAAAGTAAGCAGTGAGAATTTAGTGTCAGGACACTATTCTCTTTAAATTGGCCAAGCGCCATTGAGTTCCTCCTTGTAACTAGCAATATTTCTAAATTTCGGCGAAAAATGGGGAATAGAACTCTTTTAACCCTAGGTTCCCGGTCTCCCTATGCCTACCCTGCTACGTGCAGGATAGATAAATTCCTCTATCATTTGCGAAGTGCAGCATGAATGTAATGATAATAAAATATCTATCTCAATAAAAATATGCTAAAAATTATATATATAGAATCTCAAAAATCCTTTCTTACTTAGCTAAATTCTGATATCAATTCTTCTCGAACTTACTCCGATTCTCCGATATACTGTTGATTAAAGAAGCCCATCAGCGATACTGGCAATCAATCACGGCTGACCCAGATACATTACAGCTATCGCCATATTATTATCTTACACCGGGAATATATTTCTGAGAAAAAAATTATATATTTTTAGATATTATGAGAATAATGGCTATAAATAGTATTAATATTTGACAATCGTGGCGATTTTGAAAACGTGGCGATCGCGGGTTTAATCTTGATTAGGGGATTAATTATTATTTGAGCGTTGAGATTTGCTAGAGATCCTAGTGTCAACACACTACGTTAACCACTTTTGTCTTTTTTACCAGAGCTTGTAAACGGAAATAATTAATTCGTCACTATTTCTTCTTCATTTTTATATGAAGAAACAGAGAGAGATATGATAAGTTTGTTTCAACAGAGAGCAGACTCAAGAAATATGTTTAAATAATGTTTATAATGTGAGAAGCTATGAAAATAAATATAACGTAGGGTGTTTACTAAATCATTATCTATAACATATCCCGCAAGTATCGAAGTGTTAGGACACCCCGTTCTCTAATTTCCATTGACTTTTTCGAGTCATTGCGTGTTGAGTGGCGGAACTCAATGCCGAATTTTTGTCTTGGTGTCTAAGCGAAGAAATGCAAATATTAATAAATTATAATTAATTCCCACGAGTGGGGATCAAACTCACAACCGTCGCATTGCAGTCACAGTTTTGTGCCCACGACTGCCTCACGTTTTAATTAGAAAAACATACTTTTATATACAGTATATACAGTATAATACAGTTCGAGCTTATGCAAAAGTTATCTTTAAACACTACTGAAACAAAATTTACATGCAAAATCTATTAATAAAATTAACCCTTCAAATTATTTCACTTTGCCTATATTTGGACCTTTGGATTTGCAATTTTAAACTCTAATATTTCAATATTAAAGCTCATGTTTGCTTACTGTTATAATTTTTTAGTAAGTTACGAAGTTCGAAGCAAAACCTCACCCAGCTTATTACTTAATGAAAAATTACTTTCTGCCCTGACGACACACTCCAATTCAATAACGCGGTCTTGTTGAAGCAGTGTACATTAGAAATCACTGTATGATATTTTTATGTGTTTGATAGAGAAAACCTCGTTTTAACTGCGTACTTCCCTTTTACTGTTTTATTTAACATAAAGATTGAACCCATTATCATCGCGTGTACAGTACTGTTCCACTGCGCAACGTGTGTTTGTTTCTTTTTGTTGTCAGTTCCACCCTTTGGGTACCGAACCCTAAAAATTTTTTTTCCAGCTTCACGCTGTATCCCTCACACAGTAGGGTAGGCAGAGGGAACCTCGATGTTAAGAGTTTCTGCCGAATTCTGGAGGCATTGGGTGTTGAGTGGCAGAACTTAACGTCGCGCTTTGCCTCGGCACCAGAGCGAAGAAAAATGGAAATATAACGTAAAGAAATACTTCACTTCACTCAGAGTGTCTTGACACTAGACTCCTGCTATCTCTGCTGTATGTGGAAAAGAATTTTATTTTATATATTTTTTACACTTGTTTCTGTCACAGATAAATTATGCACATTTTATTTTTTAACGAATTGTTAAATAACTATACGAAGTTCGTGTTGCTTTTTTTGCAGTTAAACTGAACAAGTGTACGCTTAAATAAAATAACGTATTAGCATATTCACTTAGGGAGTTTTATTTTTTTCATTTTTCTGCGGGAGTAGAAAAAATTCCGCCACTCAACATGCTATATCACAAAGAGTAAGAGTATCTCACTTAAGTTATAGCGTTTTAATATACATACTTGAAACAAAATTTAATTTAATTTTTAATTTTCTCCCTCTGTTAAAGACTAATGCGAGGATACAGCGTGATGCTAAAAAAATATAAGAAAAATCTATGTATGCAATTTACCCGCAATTTCTACGTTATTTGTGTAAAGGTTAGTTATAAATGACGGCTATTCATCCCAGCGAGGGTCGCACACTGCTCTATATTTAACCCATTGTTCGGTGTAATGGGACACTCTCGAACGGCAAGAGGTTAATTTCTTACTTTCCTGCTTTCTTGACAACATGTAGCTAATGATGGTATAAAAATCGTAATGAAACAGTGATTTTTTTTATTTTTGACGCCAATCGTGGTGTAGAGACAAGCAACACAAGGGTGGGAATTTGAACTCGACAGGTTGTGAGTACGACTTCCACTCAAGGAAATAAACATTTTAATATTTTCATTTGAATAGATGATAATAATTTCAGCGGATTACGTCCACGTGATCTCTAGATAGATCTTGATGGTCTTGACATACACTTTATTTGTCCAATAAAGTGTTCTTTTATAAAGTGAACAATAAAGTGATTTTTTTGGTTTGTTCTTGATTTATCTTTGGAGATACGGAACCCGCAAAAATAGATTAAAGAGAAGATACAGCGAAAACAACGTAGAGATGTAATTGTATGTTGAGTTGCGGAACTTAACGCCGTGACTTTTTAGCGAATGAATTAAATAATTCTGCCCAAGTGAGGGTCGCGTTTATAGTTTCAGATATTGCGTCCTTTATTCTTTTAAGTATTATTATTATTATTTAAATTCTTATTTCAGTTGAATTGTTAGCATATACTACTAAGTAAAAGAATAGAATCTATGAATCTGAATTTCAACAACTTGAAAACATAATATCATGTTATCAATGAGCCGGTGTGATGATGGAGAGACTTCACCTGAATACTAGGAAGCCATTTCCTATTAGGCTCATATACTTCAGCTCTGAGTACATTCTACATCACTTGCATCACTCGGAATAAAAATGTGTTTTTTTCTTAGGTTTCTTTACGCAACATAATATTAGCTTTAGAACGTTTTCCTTGGTAGAAATAAAAAAAAAGTGCTAAGTACGCAATTACTTAAGGAAAGCTCACTTTCTCTAATCTTTTGTTTCTTTTACTAGCTTTCAAGCTTCTTGTTCTTAATGTCTGAATTAAGTGCTTCAGATTTCTTAGTACTATTATATGTTTTTAACAATTAATTTAGTAAATTTTTGTCAAGTTGTATTTTTTTAGCTTTTAAACCGAAGCTAATACTTATAAGGTAAATGTTGAGATAATCCACATCCCGAAAGTTAAAAAAATAATTTGAATATAATCATTTCACCGAGTAGGAATTGAACCCACGACTAATTTCGTAACGATCAGACGCAATTTTCATTCAAATTATTTGGTTTACTCAAATTTATATTAAAACGTTGTACGTGTATGTATGTCCAAATGCAAATAACCGCCGGAAGCAATCATTCAGTAAATCATTGAAATTTATTGGAATTTCATCACATTTAATCAAATACACGAACACAGCTTTCATGTTATTATTCGGTTCATTGAATTATTATTTTAAAGTTCACTCTTTTAACATTTGTGAATGTTCGAATCATATATATTTTTACATTAATATAAAATATTACATTTTTATGGTATCTTTACTTTAAATATGCAATGTCTCAAGAGTTCCAAGTTGTAAAGTGGGGACGGAAGAGTCTTAATAGGACACAGGTTCTCTCTAGGCAGCTGCCATAAGCTCCCCAGTGCTGCATCTAGCACGGTGGTTACCCTGCTGTAAAAAGTGTGAAGTTGAAAAAAAAAATTCTAAATGAGTAATATACTGTGAACTTTTTATATTTATCGATGATAATAATAATCTGTATATGCCATGCTATGGCAATATTGTTCTTTGATAGCCAGCCATGTTGAAGAGAAATATTAAGAAGACGGTATATTGTTAATTTGAGATTAAAAATATTTTTTATTGAATAGTATAAAAATAAATGTTTTCCATAAATTCTAATCCATAAAACACAAAAATATATTTTTTACAAGATTTTCCTAAAAGATTATCGTTTATTGACGCCGTCAGTCAAAATTTATGGAATCTTCTATCCACGGACATAAATCAAATGTTATTAAATCTTGAAGTCGACCCTGCGTGAGATACTGCTGGGTTTTTTATAGTACCCACGGCCATCGTCAAAATGTTTGCATAACAATGAATTTCATATTACAAGGGGATAAGTATAAAAAAGTGGCTTAAAAGTATATTATTTTAATAATTTTTGGCATCGCGGCGCACAGGCACAAGCGAGTGACTGTGACGCGATGGTTGTGGCTTCGATTCTCACTAGGAGGAAAAAAATATATTTAGAAATTATTGCATTTCTTGGTTCTGATATAAATGTGACATTTAGTTTCGCCACTTAACATACTAATGTCTCTAGAATTCTAATCTTCTTACGTACATTCACACGCGTGGCAATCGAACCTACAACCGTGTTTCCCGGTTCCATGACCTTTTTTATTTGAAATTATGTATTTAATTCAGTATATAACGTTACCAAAAATGTGTTTGACCGCGCATAATTCAATTTTACATCATAGCGTTTGCTCTGATATTTCAATTCGCTCGCAATATTTCTTGGGTAATATTATTATGGTATATTTAACGACTGGCCCATTTTTACCTTATTTGGTGGGTGTTGGATGGATAGAATTACTTAGCAACGATATAAAATTACTTTGTTTGTTGTCCAGATTTTCTTAAGTTTATGTTGTAACCCGCATATAGCAGGATAGGCAGAGGGAATTTGAGAATCTAGGTTAAGACGCTTCCATTCTCCACTTTCCACTCCACTTCCTCCATTTTCCACTTTAAATTTAGAAATACGGTGTTTTCAGGTAAAATTTCAATTTAAATATACTATTTTGACAAGTGATCCTATAAGGGTGATTTTTTTGTTTACAAGTACAGAATCCAAAAATGATATAATATTAAACTAAGGTATAAACTAATTAATCAAAAAATACAGCTGGTTTAAACATTGCATTAATATACTCGTATACATTTTTATGTATAAAACTGAAAATTTGAAATGACAGCTTAACTTACAGTTCAAATTAAATTACCTCATCAATGATAGTAAATGAAATCTTCAATTTTATTGAGGAAAACCACGTAGCCATGATGTACTAACCAATTAGATTGCTAAGGAAATTGAGTGGGCAAGCTGAGAGTTTTGTTATACCACCATTTGATCAGATTTTGACTAGTTTTTTCACGTTGTTAAAAGACCGTGGTGGCGCAGTGGCTCAAGCGTGCGACTGTAACGCGATATTTGTGTTTGATTTCTAATCGGGGGAGTGAAATATTGAATATTTTCATTAAATATTGAAAGGATTTACAATAATATTAAAATAATTTACATTTGGGTTCTGCTAACCTTTATCTATTATAAGCAAAGTCTGAAAGTCTGATAACTTCTTTTGTTAAAAAAAATTAAAAAAATTACACAAATTTTAAGTAAACATTTTTTTTATTCATTATTCAAATAGCTAATTATGTACATATTTGGCAGTAACATTATCATATATTATAGAATTACAAACAACATTTTTTTTTTATATTAAACGAGACATTTGGCACTTCTGAATACTAAATAATCTTAAATCTATAGTACCTATTACTGGCATACTAGGTCGAAAAATCTTGAGACCTGTTCAGCATAGATATGCTTTTAAATAAAATTTATTTTATCTTATCTATTCATCTGTTTTTGCGATATCAAAGAAAACTTAATTCTAAAATGCTCTCTCAAAAATATCTCTATTATTTCACTAATATTTTACGTACTTCCATTGATGTCGTAAATTATTATATATTTCCTAAATATATGGTTTTAATATTTAGTAATATATGAGTGTTTTAAAAAATGCTGGAGTCTTAGTCAACAATGCTACAACAGTCTATATCATTGACATATTCAAGATAAAAAAAAAACATTTACATCATTGTTGTGACAAATCTATTTGATATATTTTTATCTATATAGATATACAAATTCTGAAAGATACTAATCGAATCAACATTTTTATAACTGGTTTACAAAACTCAAAGAAAATTGTATCTACAACCATCATCAGTAAACAGATAAATATTGTAGCGGCCACTTATATAATCATAATAGTACACGAAAAAACATAAAATATATTTGAGCAAAATATTCAAGAAATCGTAATTAAAATAATGAAAACCTTTTGAATACATCAAATGGTAGAAAGACCATAACATATTTAAAAGTTTCCAAAAATTACTTATAAATTTAAACAAATTATTACTATTTAAATGCAAACTTACAAAAAGATGCCTAACAATAAAACTTTAAATAATTAAACAAAACAGAACCAATCGATACAAAGGTCAATAAAAAATCTCTCAAAATTAAGCTTTTCCCTACAAAAGACACAAAACTTTGGTTTATTCCACTTTCTTCTTAATCTCAAGTAATTTCAACGTGTGTAGACACCAGAACATTGCTGATATAACGTAGAATATTTGTAGTATAGTTATACTAGGAGAAGTGGCGAGAGTTCTTGTAAGGAAGGCTAGCGCAGAGCACCTCAGCACTTCAAGCATAGGTGCATATTTTGAATTATCGAATATCATTCCTATGATAGTTAGTGAAGCAATGACGTAGCATACGAAAATGATGACGGAAATCGGTGTCATGCCCTGAAAATAAAAAAAAAAACTATTAACATACTATTTATTTTTGGAAATTTGTTTTACATAAACTGAATTTTAATAAATATAAATAAAAATCAAGACAAAAAAATCATCCATTCATTCCACGAACTACTGACGTTGAAAAACAATCGCTATGAGAACCAATTTTTTCCGTAGAACTATGAAATTAATTATAACTTCTATTAAATATTCACACCGGAATCGGAATAACGATAAACTTTTAATGATATCTGAATTTCGTGACCTTTTTTAAATTATTTTTTGTGCTGAAATTTTTCAATAATAAAGAAGTAAATAAAACAAAAATAATTAAAAAAAAGTTTGTAACTTTCTAATCTTAAAGAAAATTAAAGTCTTAAAGCAAAATATTTCCTAAATTAGGGATCGAACCTACAAGAACCTCATAAAATCAAATGTCCATATGTAAAACTTTCTCTAAATTTTTCTATTTCCATAACAACATTGCATAAAAAACAATAACAATTAGCGGAAGTATCCCTTACCATGTATCTGGAGGCGAGCTCGAAGAAGCCGTACAGTACTACCGCGTAATGCAACACCACATACACATTGCACCAGGTAGGAAGGAACACGTCGTACTTGTCACGATTCTCCACCTGAAATCGAAGGAGATTTCTCAATAAGCGTCCAAAAGGCACGGTTTCAAATCCCGCTGGCTTTGGTTTTTATTTGACTTTTAATAAAGTTATTTTTCTTTTCTTAGTGTTTCGTAAGTAACGTAAAAAATATGTACTGTCAGTTCGATCACTTGGACTACACTTATATAACAAGTTTAAATAATATACCAAAAATAGTAGGATAAGTAGAAAAAATATAGTGTCAAGATACTCCAATATCTGCTTTTCAAATATTGCGTGTCAAGTGGCGGAATTTAACGCCGCGCTTTATGTTACCAAAGTATAGATATTAATTGTAGCTTACTTATACGTTAAATTTAATTTTGACTAAGATTTGTACCTGCTACAAATGATATTTCTTAATATATCATGTTAATTCAAAGTAACTCACATCTATTTTCATATCCTCTTCACCAAGCCTAGGCGTGCCAGGTTCCCAACTCGGCCCCCATACAATTGCTTTCACTTTATCGCCCCATGTTTGGAGGCGACGGAATTTTTCTATTATGTATCCCGAGTAGAATAACTATGGGAAAATGCAATATAATATATTATATAGATAGATATAAGATAAAATAAGAGTCATAGAAATGTTTGACTTTGACTGGGCTATACATAATAAATTTACAATTATTATGTATTATTAATATAAAAATATTCTAAAAATATATTCCTTAATATAACACGACGTACCAATTGTATTTATAGGTATATATTCTATTTTTTTAAAATAATAAATTAACCCACATTGTGTTTTTATAATACCTACCTAAATACATAAGACAATATAAATAAACATAAAAAAAGAACTCTTATACATTTATTAATAATTTTCGAGGGATTTAAGTGTAGTCGTGAAGCAGGAGGAAAAACCTGACAGGGTGTGGGTTCAATTCCTCCTCCTCGCTCTGGTGACGAGGCATCTCAACACGCAATGTCTTCTCTAGAATTCAACGAAAGTTCCCAAGTTCCCAGGTTCAACTGCGTGAAACTAAAATATATATTAAAATGGATTGACATCTGACCTGTAAGTACATGGGATTGAATGACGGTTGATTGTAGATGAGGCCGTACACTATTTCAATTTTGTCAGTCTCAGGGCGGAAGGTGCCGAACAGCCTGTCCCATACTATCAGAACACCGCCATAGTTCACATCTAAGCAGTATTTGTTGCTGCCTGCAATAAAATATACAAAATAAACATAAGAGATTACAAAGAAAATATGTAATAAGTGATTTTTATAAAACATATTTTATCCTTTTATTTATTTATTTTTCTGAAAATTAATGAAGTGTCCTGCCTAGCCTGCTATATGCAGGATACAGCGTGAAGCTAAAAAAATATAAGTATTCTTCCACAGTGATCTTAAATTATAACTGTAACCTTTAATAAACAACGTTCCGTTTTAGTAACCATTAACCACACCTCATAGCGTTAAATATTTCCTAATGGTTTCGGTTATAACCATAAAATTTGGTTTAACATTTGCTGTGTGGCGCTTTATGTGTTTACAGTTTGAGTGTGCAAAATGTGCAAAAATTAAATAAGTATTATATTATATCGGTCAGTTAATATAATTATTATTAATTCGCCGACAACTATCGAGTTTTGAGTCGTAAGATGTGCCACTGCACCACCACGTCTTCAAGTATTAGTTAAGAAATTGTATTCAAAATGAAGTGACTACATTGTGACTCAGTTATGATATTTTTACCATTTTATTTATATATAAAAAAAATCATCAATCATATAGTAGGGTAGGCAGAGGGAACCTGGTGTTAAGACACTCCGTTCCTCACTTTCCGCCGAATTCATGAGTCATTGTGTGTTGAGTGGCAGAAGTCAAGGCTGGGCTTTGCCTCGATATCAGAGCGAAGAAATGGAAATATAAACGTAAATAAATATATCACTTCCTCGAGTGGGGATCGAAACCACAACCGTCGCGTTACAGTCACATCCTTGTGCCGCTGCGCCTTGACGGTCTCAACGGCAATAGCCGTTTGCTTATGATTGCCG
Source organism: Heliconius aoede (assembly GCA_037355905.1). NCBI lineage: Eukaryota > Metazoa > Arthropoda > Insecta > Lepidoptera > Nymphalidae > Heliconius > Heliconius aoede. Next base: position 377,588 of record JBAIZZ010000089.1, on the reverse strand, counting down.
ATTTAAGATTTTCCTTATCGCAGGGTAAACAGAAAAAATCCGCCCATAATTTTAATTTCACACATTGAGTGCACATCTGAGCCTTCGTAGCGATTTCAATATAAAATAAAAGGTGTGATAATCACAGGTTTAAATTCCATTTTTTAAAAAAAACCATCTTTAAAATAGGAAGAGTCAAGACCTACCCTACACCTATTCCTATTTGGTACAATGGTACAAAAGGTATAATACTGCTTTGTCTAACACAGCAAGAAAATGAAAATAATTAAATCTCCCGAATGAGAACTGAATCTATAACCATAGCATTTAAAATCAACTATATTAAACTAAGTATGAAGTGCTCCAGTGAAGTCAAATAAAGTGTTAAAATTATTTCTATTCTCTTCATTTCCATTTAAATTTGTATGTTCATTTCTTACATTTTTTTATTATCAATCATATTTTTTGTCTGTCTATCCAAAGTCATCAATCTCTTCGAAAGTTTGGAAGGACAACCCATCTACCTATTTCTTACTATTTTTACTTCATTAATCTTTTATGCAATTCTTTCATCACTCGCTCTCTGGACGTACCCAAACCACCTAAGCACGTTCATCTTCATTCGTATCCTCGCTAGTACTTTCGAAATTTATTTTATGAAAATAATAATTAAAAGAACTAACCATGATGTACTCTATGGTGACTCGGAGTATTCAAAATGTATTCCAAAGGTCCCAAGCTCTTGATGGCTTCGGTGTGAATCCAGAACATGTAAATGTAGCTGAACTGATGATGCATTATGAACTGAGCGGGAGGTATCGCTACGGCCAACGGCAGATAGAAGATCTGTTGGACAATTTAGTTATTAAAAACATAGATATATATATAAAATAGTTTAAAAAATATCCTAGAGTCAGGCACTCTATTCTCTCTGTTCTTTTTTCTCTAGTACTATTGATTATTACAGAATTTTGCCCAAAAATGATAACTACACTTTATTTAAATGTGAGATAACAATCTCACATTCAAATAAAGAAAAAGACTAAAATAATTCAAATAGATTATTTTGCATTTACTCGCATATTTGTTATATACTCTTTAATTTGCATATAAAATTTATATTAAAAAAAAACATACTTTTTTGTACTGTCTAGATATAAACTGTAGTGTCAAAACAATCCGCATTCTACATTTAATTTTTTAGCTTCACGCTGTATTTTGCACATATCAAGGTAAGCAGAGGGAACTTGGGAACCTAATGTTAAGTACTCTATTACCATTAAGACATTTTCATTCTCCTGTTTTTCCGACTTCTAGTGGAATTGCGAGTGCCCTAGCTCAACGCCGTGCCGTGAATATTTTTATTTTCTCGTTCTGGTAACGTTACCTAATTACCAGAACGAGGAAATAAATATATTCAATGTTGAATTTCCTCGAGTGGAAATTGTATCTATTACTTGTCGCGTTTTTAATACCACGCGTGTGCTCCTGCGCCACGACTGTCCTCTTTTTTTTTAACTAAATAAACGAATAAAAAAAAAATCTTATACAATTAAAATTTTTCCCTCCAACTTTTTCCATATAAAAGATCGTTCAAAATCATTTAATCGTATAAGTAATAACGACAAAGTCGCAGTAATATGAAAACAAAGTATCATATAAGAGAATAATCCAAATCATAAAAGTTTATATGAATTGAAGCTTCCAATTGAGGCGTAATTTTCCTTTGAAAATGTCTTATCGAGAAAGTCAGATGCGCTTAACTCGGCACTGTGCAATATTCGAAAGCTGTCGAGCTTTTCATTTAAATAAGCTTTTAGTGTTATTTTGTTGATTATATTTATTATTTTTTATTATACATACTAATATATAGTGTTATAGATCCTATATATATTTATTTATATCGTGGAGCACAACGTGTCGGTTGTGGGCTTAATTCCCTCTGAGAGAAATTAAAATATTTGAATAATTTCATATCATCTCTTTGTTAAGAAGGCAACGCGCGGCGTTGGATTCTGCGAATCAAAATGCAATGCCTTGCAATATTTGGAGGTATGCGGGGAACGGAATATCTTAACATTATGATCAAAGGTTTCTTTTGGCCTAATGACTTATGAGCGGGATTATAAGCGTGAATCTAAAAAGTAGTGTTATAATAATATATATATATATATATAATTTTAATAAGGTTACATCTATAATTTGTTGTTTTAAATACCTACATAGTTCAAATTACTAGTTCTAACATTTACAGCATTTCTTTAGGGATGAAACAAGTTTTATACTAAAAATATATTTTCTTTATTTTATACTCACAAAGCCACACCAGCCTTGTAGAATGGACTGCCGAATACCGACTCCCATGTTGAAGTCCTCAGATGTATGGTGTACTTGATGTTGTGCCCATAAGATGTGGACCTCTGAAAAATTATAATTAATGTAATATGTCACATAAATATAAAATATTAACAGACTGACATAGTCTGTCGTCGTAGAGCAGGGGCACAAGCGTGCGGCTGTAAACGCGACCATTGTGGGTTTGATCCCCTGGTGGATGAAATATTGAATACTTTCATTTTCTCGCCGTTGTAATGAGGTTGAGAGTTGAGCTCCGCCACTCAACACGCAATTCCTCAAAAATGCGTAGCGGAACTCTAAAAAATAAATCGTTCTCTCGAATGGGAATCGAATCCTAAACTATTGAAATACCACTATCCCTTACCATGACAAGCTCTATGCATCCAGTAGTAACAGAAGTCAACCCCCAACGCCGCAGCATACCACGTAAGCGTGTTGTCCCAAGGTAGATCTATAAGTCTGTAGTTCGCGTATATCCAGGTGTAGAGGTAGGATTCTGCGCCTCTCCATATTAACCTGTTAAAAGAATATGGAATAAATATTTTATATTAACATATCATAATATGAAAAGGAGAGAAATCGCCAAATGTTTGATGAAATATTATAAGAGAGAAGGTAAAAAATTCTTATCTATACTTTTAATAAACTGATCGGTGTCTGTACGTTGTAGATATTTAAGAAAAAATATTACGAGAGGCATTTATTAGTGTAGAAAACCCAATATAATAATTTTTAAAATTATTGCCTGTTTGTCTGTGCATTTGTTCACGCTAATCTCAGAATTATTTTAACTGATTTAAGAGGCAACGACGAGAGTGGTCGTTAGTTTTGATCAAAATAATGTAACATTAAGTATCAAAAATGTATACATTAAAAATATTATCTTTTCGTAAAATACTATTTGTAAAGCTAGTAAAGCTTTTAACTTTTAACGATTTCCGATTAACGATAACTTTTCATTTCATTTTTCATTAATTTTTTTCTAATATATCTTCCATGAAAAGATTTTATTATAAATATAGATAGGTTGTAATTTTCGAAACAATTGAATATACTTATTGGAGGTAAGAAAATGAAAACCTAAGGTTGTAATATTTTTCTCTTTAGAAATTTAAAGTGCTTTGCAAACATTCATTAAATATTAAACCACGAACGTAATTCCGAATATTAATTAAATAATTAATTCAGAAATGTTAAGCCAGCGACATCACATACATTATATATGTAAATATATAACTTATTATATATTTTTTATGTGTAGTTTTTTATGTATTATATATTTTTATGTGTATTTTGTGTGTGTGTGTGTCATAAGCATGTATAATGAGAACATTTATTTAGTTTATTTAAAACCGTAATTATAAATAAAATGTTAACGAATCAGGAGGAAATAGTAAATGTTTCAAATCCCCCAAGTGGGAGTCTAACCCAGCACCGTCGTGTTTTCAGTCACACCCACAGGCACGTGACACTGTGCCAGTACAGCCTCGCAGATCATATTGCAAACACAAATCAACAATTGAGAATGTAAACAAGAAAGAAAAAACACAAATAGATAAGGAAAATTATTAAAATTAATGACTTATGTCAACAAGATCTAGTAGGTATTTACTTGTAATGATAGCAAAAACCTACATAGGTTTCTATAAATATGGTCTATGGGTATAAAGTAATTTCATTTTCCATCAGTATTATAATTATACAAATGTAAGATAAATTATAGTGAATAATGATGGCTTTGACTCTGACACATAGTAGGGTAGGCAGAGTGAGTGTGTGAGTCTGTTGACATCAGTTTTTTTTAATATCAGGATAAATCCTACAGGTATATAAAGAAAAAATAGAACATGTAGACCTCCTGCATACTGATGAAAGCAGTTCTTACCTCCCACACTCCTGTATAATTCCATGTGATATGCTTGTGATACCATCGTTGAGACGAATGCCCTTCTTGCCTTCTAGTCTCAGCACGATGTGTTCAATTATCATGAATAGCAGAAAGTATGGGTAAGACTGTAACAAAAAAAAAGAATAGGATAAAAAATAGACTTTTTAGATGTTCATAAATTGTTATTTGCTTAGTATATTTTATACCTGTTTTAACTACATCCTGTATCCCATATATAGGCTGATGTTAAGTTAGTTAAGGTCATCCCTACTTTCTGCCGAATTTTTGCAACATTGCATTGTAAAAAGTGAATCTCAACGCTGCGCTTTATATTCTCTCAACGTGATTCATAAGTGCGTAAAATGGAGAATGGATAGATCGTCTTGATACTAGGTACCTACAATTTAGGTTCCTTCAAAAAATCTTACTATAAGTATGCAAATAATTATATTGAGAATATAAAAATATGTAATTTAAAGGTCTACAAATGGTATCGAGTTTCTAATGTGGTGTGCGACCGCTGTAATCAGATCTTATAACGTTGACAAATAGATTGCTTAACTAACACTTTGTTTAATATATTATATTTTATTATTATATTTATTATATTTGTCATATAGCATAGTAGACAGGGATAATTTAGTGTATGACGATGTAGATATTCTTCAAGTTCTGTCTACTTAAAAAAATGCTTTTTAAGTGGCGGAACTAAGCGATTTGTCTTATGAGGATTAGGGAAATGAAAACTAGGGGGAATTGAAAATAATTAAAAAATTTAACCATTCCGCTATTGTAAATCGAATCCACAGCATTGTGCTGTATTTTAGGTACTTTCTGCGAATCTGATATTGATCCATTGCACCACAATTGTTGTACAATATATGAAGTAATTCACTAATTAAAAATATATCAATAATAAGCTGTGAAGTCCTTGCAATATAGCTAAGTTAAGTACGTCATTGCCTAGTGTTGCCCCAATTAATAGATCTATCAAAGAAAAGAGATAAAAAAAAGAAAATTATGACGTATTAGAGAGAAATAGAGATATGTGAATACTTTTGTACTTTTTGTATTGCACAAGGCAGTCTTGCTGAAACCTAAGCTTATGAGGTTAGGGAAGGATTTTCGAGGGATTCCTACGGCTTTCATTGAAATTCTCCTTAAAAGGAACTTTATAAGTTATTTTATGTATGTGGGATACAGCGTGAATTTTATTTATTTTTATTAATAACTACAAACATGTAACGTTGTTGGTATATTACTCTAAAGTTATTATTATTATCTAAATCTGTTCAGTAAGTTTTGCGTGAAATTGAAATAGACATACCGCAAGAACTCATTTTGCCACGATGACCTCTAGCCTTATAGATCTCACTATATAGTTCTGACTATATTCCTTAATGAAGCTAGGATAATTTCAATAAAGTATCTACTAAAGTAGCTTGTTTACTTCGTTTCAAATTCAAAAACGAGTTTACATCCTATTTACAATATCGATTAAACACAATACAAACGTGATCGGCAAGTTTTTGTATGCATTAATATTGCTTTTTATAATATATTTTACATTTATTTTTCTTTGATTGTAAAATTTATATTTGAAAGGATTTTTTTTTATTTTAATATAATATTAAAATAGCATTTAAAAGGATTATTTATTAATTCTAGAACACTCGTGTTTTAGATAGATAGTAGTTTTTTTTTCCTTATTTTGGGAGGACTCTAACAAACGTCACAAATATATCGTAAATAATAAAATTTTAAAATTATAACATTATTCTGATCTGAACTAAAAAGAATAAAATTCTAATGAGATAATTTTTCTTATGGCAAAAATGGAGAAAAAAAATAAATACAATTTTCTAATTTTTTCCAAATCTCTTGTAATATATATAATAAATAAACAAATAATATTGCCAATACGTTGTCACTTTTGGCATGCAACTCTATATTTAAGCGCAAAGCGTGTTGCTAATATTAAATTTAGGTTTTGGTCCACTTGCACCAGCGAGTTCTATTTAAAATTATTATTTTTGAATAACAAAAACATACTATTTAAAACAATATAGAAGATATTATAAGTGTAAAAAGGAACAAAAGTTTGTGGAAGTCGTAGATTACTGTGACGACTTCGTATTGTAAATGTGTTTCCACGAGTGGGAATCGAACCCATAATCATTGTGTTTATATAAAGTAGTATACTACTGTATATAAACGCGATGTCTACTACTGTAGACTATACTACTTTATTTAATTTGTAAGTTGGATCACTTGTTTACTAACTGGATTCGAATGACTATATTTACTTCTTGTTAAAATGAGAATGTGTTTGGCCTTGAGATCTATTCTTAATATATTTACATTATCTATTTACATTATTTATCTTTAAATTCATGGTTTTGTTTCGATATAAAAATTATATAAGGAACTATTAACATTCTATGTATTATCACGATGGTTACTGGTTCAAAATTGGCAAGAGAAAAGCTGTTCTTTGCGTATGCAGAGTAGGTAGAGGATACACGGCAACTTATTGCTAAGATATTGCGTTCGTAACCAGAAAGTTGTCCTTATTTAACGTATACTTATAAAATATGCAGTTACAAAATTATAACTTGAAAAATTGCAAGATTTCAAATTTCAATAAATATGTAATTGTCTTGTAACGAAAAAAATGCTTCGTTTTTCAATTGTTTCGAGTTCGACCTGAACTTCTTTAAGCGCTTACGTCGCGATCAGCGATATTTGATCCGACTGATTCAATATTTTGCGTACAATTTAAAATAAAGTGATGCTTTTTTGTATATTTCAATATGATATGAGGCTATTATGGCGCAGCGTGTGACGTAAAAGCGACGGTTGTAGGTTCTATTATCTCTCGGGGAATGATAAAATAATTGAATTATTGCTAAATATATAATAACTTTATTGTGAGAATGAATCTAGATTTCATATTAAAAACGATAGTTCTCTTAACACAAAAGAATTATAAATATTTTCAATTTTTATCTTTAGTTCCCGCAAAATATCTCAAATTGAAGGAAATAGTGACTTGTGGATTTCTTACTATTTTCTATAGGAATCGAACCCACAACCGTTTTATTTACAGCCGCATAAAATAATTCATATGTAATTTGTTTTAAAATTTACGTAAAAAATTACGAATTCACGTAAAAAAGTCCACTAATGTAGTATTCATTGACATAATCAAAAGAAACTAGTTTCTCTTTGAATTAATAATCATATGTAAATAAAATATAAACTATAACTTAGTGAATAAATGAATGAATTATTTATATATATCTCAGTGTGAACGGATTGTATAATGTTAATTACATTATTATTATAATGTACCAATGTTACCTTGACCCTAGAATCTGACCCTAGTAAATTTCTTTATATTTATTTATATTTTGTTTTGTTTTTGTTGTTGTAAAAACAGAGAGGCTAGTGACTTAACTCTGTACTTTCTTTTGCCGTTAGGGCATCGGCAACATATGTATAGTATCTATGTATCTGGAGTGATCCCTATAGTATATATATATTATAGGGTTTATTCCAGAACGATAAATCTTGAATTTCTCTTTACTAAAGCGATTTCGTTGCGTATTAAATAAACTTGAAGTTTCGAAATCATATTAATCGAACTTCACCCTTTTCCTGACATTTACATATTTTTCGGGGAAATAGAAAATAACTCAAAGACTGTATTTACATTACAACTTCCTATACTTTCGACGTTTCTGCAAATTCTCTTTTTATGTACTACATTTATTTAAAAATTATCCTCTTAAAATAAAGGTTTTGTAGATAAAAATCCAATGGGGCTGCATTTTGATGATTAAATATTTCTACAGACAAACTTTCGTATAGTAACCAACCAAGTAAACATTACAAACATATATATATATAAACACGTAAGTAAAACAACCTTGTATAAAATTTATATAAAACGGGTTGTTGCGTACATGACTAATTTGTTTTTACGAAACACTTACAAAACTGACATTCCGTTATCTATAATACGTCTATAATTATATATTTTTCGTTTTTACTTGTGTAGTAAAATAAGCAATTAAATGCCACCAAATAAGAAAAATAGTCATTCATTAAAATACTCGAATACTAAGAATACAACGTAGCATTGTTTCTTGTTTCTAAGGCGAGAAAATGAAAAAAAATCATTCTTCCGAGTGGAAATCGAACCCATAATCGTTGCGTTCACAGTAAAGTGCTGTGCTGCTGCGCCATTATAAGCTCTTAATTATCAGTAAAGTATAATTAAAAATAAAGTTAGTTAATAGGGAAATAAAATAAATAAATTTATTGCCTTGTAGGTACTTAACGAAACAGAATATAGGCAAAGCCAGGTTTCTCTACAGGTAAGTTTTTATAAGAGGTTGACATACTTGCGCGTAATGAGATTTTAATCGCCTTCCATTACTGCTTCTATATACAATGCATTGCTCTACTTACAAATTGAATTAGCCACAAGTGTCTAACCCTTATACTGCCGAGCTATAATATACGAATAGTTTACTTTCCGGTTTGTAAACGCGATAGTTGCGGGTTCGATTGCTACTCAAGGAAATATTTGTTTCAGTTGAGTTCCGCCAATCAACACGCAATACCTCCTTGCTATATGCGGCCTATAAATTATGAAAATTCTCTCATTACAAAATTATTTTCATACAAAGAAATGTTACGTTACTCTGAGGAGGCTCTAAATAATTCAACATTTCTATTAAAAATTACCATTTTATTAATGAGAAAATAAGTTTGGGCAGATGCTATTCCACTCTATAGGAGACAAAACATGTTCTATATATAACCATGAAATAATTGACTACATACATAACATTTTAAGTACAATCGTAACAAAAACAAATTATTATTTCATACAAATATCTTTCTAGTACAAAAAATTTACGTCAAATGTCACAAAAGATTCTATTATTCTATTAATATTCAAATTGAAAATCATAAAGTTATTTAAAGTTTCGTTTTCTTTTAAAGACTATGGCCTAATGAAGTCTAAAATGTAATCTAAAATCTTAAAGTCTTATTTTCCATGTCGTTAGAACTATATCTATTGCGAAACTTTATAACTATATTAAATCTTTACCACAAGTAGATATTACGTCAGTTACAAACGAACATACACCAATCAGCTGTCTATAGCAACAGCGCGACTTACAAATCGATAAATTAAGAAACTCTCAAGTAACTTGGTATTGTAAACTATGTACGCTGTATTCCTTATATAGCAGGGTAGGCAGAGGGAACCTAGTGTTAAGGCACTTCGTTATACACCTTCTGCCGAATTTTCGAGGTATTGTGTGTTGAGTGTTGAAACTCAACTTGTTTTGGTACCAGAGCGAAGAAATGAAAATATTAATAAATAATAATTCATTCCCGAGAGTGGGCATTGACTCACACACTCTCAGTCACACGCACACTTGCGCAAGTAGCAAATAAAATGATTTGGCCAATTATTAAATATAATTTTAATTAATAATAAATTACGTAGATAGTTATGTCATATTTATAATTACAATATACTATGAAATATAAATAAGATAATAATAAAAAATAATAGGAACAACTTATTTAATTTTTAATTGGAAATCAAACTAAGTTATCACAAGCCTCTTTAAATATATTATTTTTAATTTCACGCTTTATTACCGCCCAATTTTTTCGAAACACTCGTATTGAGTGGTGAGCTTTAAAAAAAAATTATGGAGAGAAATCGCACCCTCAACTATAGCTATAATTTATATGTAATAAAAAAACTTACCTGTCTAAAGAAATTAGGTACATCTTCAACTTTTTCATATAGTTGCTCTTTAGGCGAATGCAAGTAGAACATACGGCCGATGCCTTTCAAATGGTTGGCGACCACATCCGAGAAACCGTTCTCTGTCGTCATGTTGGCGAACGACATTTCCGCCATTTTCCCTTTTTGTGTTTACCTGAAACAAGGAAATAAATAATTATTATAAAACGATGAAAATAAGAATTGAAAAAAATATTTAGCCGACTTAATTGCTGTTTTCACTACTATATGTTGTCAAATTTCCCTTAACATTTAGTATTTCTTTTTAAAATAATATTATTATTAAAAAACAAAAGTAATGGAGCTTAAGATATTAATAATAGTTTCTTGAACTAGGGCGAAGTCGCGTGAGGGTAGTTAGTTTTAATTATAATCTCGGTGTCTCAAACAGAACGAATGAAACAAAATGTAAATCTCTTCGTTTTCAACTTTGATAAAACTTTTTCAATTTTACTTTACATCTGCGCTCAAGTTTCTGATGTATTGTGTGAAATATTTAATTCGTGATCCTTGCACAGTACGTCATATGACGCGCTTTCATGTGAACGCGAGGGTTGTGGATTCAATTCCCAGTGGAGAACATGATTTCATTTATATTTCATTTCACGCTCTGGAAAAGAAGTTTTAGTAAGGTCACTGAACACGCAGTGTCTCCAAGAGCTCTGCTTTTTTTCTTCATCTTATTCTGTTGTGAGGTTCTATGTACGTCATAAAAATGGTTGTAATTTGTATATGTATCGTTTACCGTAATTTTATATTTCCAAAGAGCGCTGTGGAAGCTGACATGAAATATGAATAAAGCTCAGTACGGTATTCGCAATCATATTTGAAATTGAAATTCTTTGTGAAGTATTTTGTACATATTTTTATGGCAAAATATAGAAGTATTATGATTAATGAGTTTTCACAAATGTAAAATCAATATTATTTGGTTCAAGAGGATAAGAGGGACATAGCTTCACTTAGCATATAATAGCAGAGTAGTAAGAAATAACCTAATGTTCAGACATTTTCTTCCCGACGCACGTCCTAATTCTCAAGAGATTGCATATTGAGGGGCGGAACTCAATATCGCCTTTGTCCTGTTATGAGAGCAAGAAAAAATATAATAATTTATTCCTTCGAGTGGACATCAAACCCACAACCGTTGCGTTTACAATCAGCCGTTGAATCGCAGCAGCAAAACGAGTGATTTGTCCGGATAGGCAAACTGCTAGGTTTAGTGATGTCTGAAATTGTTCTTTTTTTCAATTAGAGTCGTTATTCCAAGCGGGATTAGAACCCACAATACAGTAAAATACGGGTAAGTACATTGTAATTGTAACTGTACAGTAGTATTGTAAATATAACTAAATCAATCTAAATAAAGAAATTATATCTTAGAAATAATACCTACTAATGATAAACAAGACCAAATTTTTTTGTCATCCATATTCATTAAAAACAAATGTTTATTTATATCAACAACCAACGACAGTTGTCAGCTGTTCATTTTTATATAGAATTGTTAATATAAAAAGACCTAGTTTGTCTCTACTCAGCTATAAGAGTTGACTTTATTTAATTTTAACGTAGATTTTTTTCAAGGGTTCCATACTTCAAAGGTAAAACATGGAACAATTCTACAATCATTTTATTATCCGTCTATCCCCTTTTCAAGACCACATTTCGCAAGATCGCTTGGAGGAATCAAGCTGAAATTAATAGCTATTATATATTATACATATAGGTATATAGTCCCTCGGGGCACTGAAAAGTTAAGTTTCTCTACGTCAATATAATCAAAATATATAAAAGATGCATAAATCGTTTTTGCCACATTTTCTATGAAATTGGAAGCGTAATGAAAATATATGGCGACCTCCTGTGGGCCCACCGTAATGAAATTGGTGACTCGTATATTTACCGATTTTTATATTAAAGCTTACCGATTTTGTATATAAACGTGGCTGCAGCACAGTTTCGAACTAAAACAGCCATTATAGTACTCAACTATCATATTTAACTCACATTAGTTCCAATAAAGATTTTTTAAAGTATTCTTCAAGCTTATAGTAACCAAAAATGGCATCAAATGGTTATATATACATAAAGAATCGTGTGAGTTGAATTTATTTATTTTAAATCAACAAAAATTGAAATGGCATAAGGAAAAAAAAATGATTATCTTTGACCTCATATATAACACACATACATACATATAGTTTACATAACTCTTTTTAACAACAACATTTGATACTTACTTTTTTTATGTAAAAAAAAAGTTAGATAATGCTTCTTTCGTGATAATAAGCTAAAATTGGGCAAAAAAATAACTATTAGGTACAGCGGTGTCAACTTTATTCGTTATCTATGTTGTGGAATATTTTTTATACTATCTCTAAATTGTTATCATATATTATAAAAAGAATGTACTTCTAAATTGCTTGTCTTCTTCTTCTTGCTTTTTCTCGAATAGCAGGGTGAACTGGGAAAGCATATTGTAAAATCTCGTTTTCATGAATATCCAACCCAAATCGAGACTGCATTTTCAGTGGCGTAGCTCTCATAGTATTATAAAAGACAACAATTAGAGGCCGGTCGTAAATGTGCGACTATAAATGTGACATGTTGTAGGTTTGATTCCCGGTGGAGGCAATGAAATATCAACCATATAAATAAAAATATGGGCATATTTTCAGTTTCTTACTCTGGTAATGGAGCAAAGCCTTCAAAATTTGGTGGAAGGTGTGTAACGGAAGTGTCTTAGAACGGTATTTTTATTTATTTTCTCTTTATATTTCATAGTTCATTTATCACTATCATTCAGCCACGCTATAATATATGACTTTTATAGTTTCGATGTAACTCTCAAAGTTACTTCGGCACTTAGAACCTCATATGTCATACACAACTATTAGTTCTATCACGCGGGCGAAGCCGCAGGTGAAAACTAGTATGACTGATTCATTGACTTCGTAATCTTTACTATTAATTATATAATACAAAACGCTTATAATTATCACGAACCAAGATAAAATAAGCGCTCAGTTTCCACCCAGTTCGATATAGTGCAAAAAAAAGTCTTGATAATTATTGAAAAAAACTAACGTAAGCTACGGATGGCTATCAACGAACTGTTATCATTTTGGTACTTGAAAGTATACATTTTAGTTGTTTCTTATAATAATATTTTGTTTATAATTATTAGAAACATGTAAAATATGAATTATTAGATATTCGTGAATTAGTTACTCTATTAGCGGTTTCGTCCGCGTGAAAAAATAGAAGTAGCACATGACGCAGCTTGATCGCAGCTACAGACTGTGTGATCGATCAAAACAATTGTCGTGATATAATACTGTGATGCCGCGCTTTGCCTCGACACCAGAGTGAAGAAAAATGAAAATATAAACGTAAAGAAATATTTCACTTCCTCGAGTGGGAATCGAACCCACAACCGTCGCGTTTACGGGCGGCACCCTGCCACTGCGCCACGACAGCCTCCCACAAACTTTTCAGTTGAATAAAATTAGCATAGATTGTTGAATAAGTATTAATACTTAATCAACTAAATACAAGCAGCGCAAAATATTGGAAATATGAATTCTTCGCTCTGGTGTCCTAAGTTAGAACATTACTTAATAATGTATTCTGGCAAAGGATAATGAAATATGATCTTACAGTACAATCTAAACGTAATATAAACGGGGATCTTCTTTATTAGAAACCATAAAAAGTAAGTAATGTGGGGTCTGAAAGTAAAATGTAATTCCATAGAACTGAAAAAATATTTAACCTTTTGGAAAACATATAAATAAATTTATAATGAATTCCAAGTAGCGTTTGATTGCGGCCTCGCGTAATGATATACAGACTTACTCGATAGGTGGGCTATCTAACACAGAAATAATTATTAAATTGAAATCCATAGTACCATTTCTTGCCAACAATCCATTTCTTGAGATAAGCGCATTCAACCAAACAAACACTCAGGCTTCCTGTTATTAGTCAAGTACTGTGGGCTACAATGATTGACGGAGTGTATTGTGTTCTATAGCCTTCCTAAATGGACTATCCAAGACAACCGGAATATTCAATTCAAACCTGAGATTGGCGGGTTCTAAACTAAATAACTCCTTCGCTTGATATTGTTAGTACAGAAGTAAAGTAGAAGATTTCAACTTTATACAAAAAGTTCATATTTTGAAATCTTCATAGATGGTAAAGCTGTATCCTGCACATAGCAGGGTAGGCAGAGGGAACCTCAGTGTTAAGACACTTCGTTCCCCACTTTCTGCCGAATTCTGGAGACATTGCGTGTTGACTGGCAGAACTCAACGCTTCAAATAAAATTCAAATATTGTTATTTTATTAAAACTTTAATTATTTCTATATTAAGACTACTTAGTAACATGAAAAATTGCACGTTTTAAAAAACAAATAGGCATTATGTATTTTTGTCGATGAGTAGAAATTAAAATTGTTTGTAATAACACCTATAAGACTATATGACATATTCAATTTCACGACATGACTAATATGTAATGATCGTTATTAATTATATATATTTACAAGAGTATAATTATAGTATAATATAATTAAATCTAAATTAAAGTATTATTGAAAAAAAAACATTGTCAAAAAGACAATATTTTTTGATCATCTTCAGATCAGGTCAAAATTTGAAAACAGCGTAAGGGAACATCGATGTATAGAACTTCTTTATTCGTCAATGTCAATCTATCGATGCTTATATCGATCGATCGGTGTACTTGTTGGGTTTGACTTGGTGTGTTGCGCCTTGGGTATACTTGTACGCCTGTACCTATCCAAGATTAGGGTCAGAGACCACTCATTGTATGAATGTGGCCTGGACGACGGTTCCCCTTCCCATATCTTTTTCTCCTATCCTAAATTAATCCATACCTTATATAATTCCCTTCCTTATAAAGTTCCCCGTCTTCTTAATTAAACAGTACCTTATACAAATTTTGATGTAAATATATAACAATATTAAGCTATAATATAAACTGACATATTTGTAAAATATTATTTATTAGTAAACCATGTTTATGTATATACTCTAATTATATATATATATATATATTTTAAAATTTTATAGGTGAAGGCAGTACTTTGACTGGACTTTTGACAAGCATTCTCTTATTGTGTAATATAGTCTCTATTTTACCGTACAATCTCCTTCGTGTGTTCTCCATACAAAATTACATTGGCGAAGCGATTGGTGCTCAGCTGGCACTCTCGAATCGCCATAAATAAAGAACTGAACTGAGTTAATGTGTAATAATTTTTAATAAATAATTAATTTGTCAAGTTCAATAGTT
The DNA here is from genome assembly GCA_037355905.1 of Heliconius aoede. Lineage (NCBI taxonomy): Eukaryota > Metazoa > Arthropoda > Insecta > Lepidoptera > Nymphalidae > Heliconius > Heliconius aoede. Next base: position 362,197 of record JBAIZZ010000089.1, on the reverse strand, counting down.
ATTATTATTAGGTTTGAAAAACTTCAGCCGGTGTTCTGCCTCATTATTAGTTAAAAATGAATCAAAGAAATTTATGGTAACACTTCTATAATATATCGTACGGTTTGCTGATTGAGTGCGGCGTAAAAGCCTTTTATATGTAAATAATAAATATTACAATATTTAAGTGTTTAAGTTTAAGAAAAACCTTTGCGACACAATTCAGGTATCGCTGTAATTTTTTTTTACATAATATCCATAATTTAGATCGAATCATGTAAGTGTATTAGTCCGACTTGTGAATTGCGCTACGGTAATTCATTTTATGACTGATTCTCGAAGCATCGTTATCAGTCCTTGGCATTAATCCACACGTGTCTTTGCTCTGCACTGATAAGGGATCCCAGACCCCTGCAGATTACATTATATTAATAGCACTATTATAGTGTAGTTCCTTTAACATTGTTTTTATAAACATTTTCACATAAATGATAAATGAAATATTAATTGGATATTTGATTACTCATAACTCAAAAGACGATTTTAGAGTAAACAAGTTTTTATTACAAACTTATAAATAATCATGTTGAAAACATATCATAATTTATTTTTATTCTTCGGGTTGTACTTTGCATATATGTAGAACGGTATTCTAAGGCACGATAGGCCGTCGTGGCGCAGCGGCAGAAGGGTGTGATTGTAACGCGACGGTTGTGAGTTCGATCCCCACTCGAGGAAGTGAAATATTTATTTACGTTTATATTTTTATATCTTCGTTCTGGTATCGAGGCAAAGGGCGGCGTTGAGTTCTGTCGCTCAACACGCAATGCCTCCAGAAATCGGCAGAAAGTGGGGAACGGAATGTCTTACGACTAGGTTCCCTCTGGCTACCCTGCTGTGTGCGGGGTACAGCGTGAAGCTGATATTCTAATTTTAGAGACATTGCGTGGCGGAACTCAACTCCGCGTTTCATCTTGTATAACGAGAAATGAAAATAAATTATTTCCCCAAGAATCGAATCGAACCGTCACGTATATAGGTCAGACGCTGTGCTGCTGTGCCAAGAGTGCCTCTATAAAATATGTATATCTCTATAAGATGTATATTATGCTATTTAAAGTCTTACCAGACAAATAAACATAATGTGTATATCTATTTAAATTTATATAGAGACGAGGTCATACGATTATGGAATATTTTTTTCAAATATAATTGATTTATTAAACTTTATTCCTAAAGTTTTATGCTGTGGTGGGCAATATTACAAAAATGCTATGATATCTTTTTTTAAATTTTGCCAACTCTTTTCTACTTATTGTTAAAACGGCTGATTTGAAGATTTTTAATTACTGTTCTTGTAAGCAATTTTATTTTAGTAAATAATTTAGTTAATCTAAAATTTAAAAAAATATTTCCAAATTTTTACAAGAAAAACCAAACTTATTTAAATATGTATTATTGTTTTCTTTGTCCTATAAAATTCTCTCTCTCTCTTAAATGAAATGCAAGTTGACAGCGCATTCGTTCAATCAACGATTAGTTTAATGAAAAAAAGTTAAATTATAATATTTACATATACATATATTTATCTGTAAGTCGACCAGAGTGGAGACTCCGAACGAAAAGCGCGGTGTTGAGTTCCGCCCTCGTCTTGAAAATTGGAAGGCAAGCATCTGAACACCTTGCTTATAGAAGAAAAAAGCGCGAAACTGTTTTTTTATAAAGAAAATTACTATTGGATTTGGATCAGAAATTATTAAATTGTTAGGTACTTATCACACAAAATTCAAGTTCCAGAAGAATCATTAATATAATGTATTAAATTGCAAACTTTTACTATATATTCTCGTACATAATACGAGTAGTACAACTGTCATTGAACAGACACGACCGGCGTGTATGTTGAGTGTTTGACTAAAAATATCTCCTCGAAGCCCGATAACATATGTTATATAGATATATATATGCAGATTTATATATAGATATATGATTTATTTTGATTGATTATATTTTCTTATAATACAGTGTATAGATAGAATATTTTTTAAAACATTATTATCTATAGAAAACTATTTAATTGATTTTCCTAAATGTTGTTATTTTTTCGTATGTCTATTTTATAAAAATATAAAAAATCTATGTTTCTCGTATGGGACGAGTATTTTAGATAAACATATAGACGTTTGTGATGATATTATCTTTTGGAAATTTTAGCTTATTTATTAATATAAAGGTTAGGTTACCTTTATTTATTTTCATTTTTAGCTACGTACGTTATTAAAATAGCTAAAATATTATATAATAATATATTAACAAAAAATAATTTGTTAAAAAATAATAGATCAAAAAATAATAATAGGTTAAATTAATAAAAAAATATAAATATTATTATAATATCTTACTTCATAAAATTCGTATATATAACTCAAATTGGATATTTTAAATCAGAATAACACAAATATATATGACTACTGATGTACGACAACACGAGATACATCAATAATCAAAAAAAAACAAGAAAACAAAAAAATATATACAAAAAAATATACTTACTAAATAGAAATCAATAAAAAACAATTAAATGTCAATACACATATCACTATCCAAAAAGACGAAACACTCTACTTTATTTACTATCGCTAAAAACAATTCATAGAAACGCGTGCGCACGTGTCGAGACCGCAAGCGACAATGTCAACTCAACCACCGAGTAGCGAGTTTTTGTATAAATAGAGCAACGTAAGCGAATTAACGCGGCGCTACGTTTTGTTGTTCACTTTTTATGTCGCAACGGTACTTGGTGCCATTTTTTTTATGTTAATTAAAAGTTGATTTTGTTGTTGTTTTCTATTCGACGTGCTACGTTAATTTGCGCTATATTTACATGTTCTAATGTTAATATTTTGTATAAGCTCAATAGAATATTTTAATTTGACAAAATCTATTAAGTTCCGAGAATGTCAAATAGATATGTCATATTAGATAAACTGCAGTATTAAGTTCCCGATGGAACGAGCAATGGTGGTTTTCCTGATGGACGAAATACATGATGTTAAAAAAAATTAATAAAATATTTGATGTAAAAGATATTTGATAATTGCAGGCCAATTTTCTAGAACAAACAATTAGTTAAAAACACTTTTTATACATATGTTTCACATTTATCTATCAACACGAGCTTTCTAACGGATGGTAAAATAGGTTATACTTAATTGTACGGTTAGAGTGATTCATTATAAATAATATAAATTTATTTAGGTTGAAAAAATATATTTATAACGTAGTTTTAGCGTGTTTGGGTTACGCTTTAATAAATATAATTATGTTATATGTACCTAAAATATTATCATAGATGTACCCAAAATCTAATTCTGGATAATGTTTTCAGTTTTTAGTATTTCCAGAGACAGGTAACATATATAGTATACTAAATTTTGACCACTTAATTTTAAACGTCTATAAATATGAATATGCAATAATCTATTTGCGTTATTTTACGTTCTTATATATTTTGTTATTGACATGTTCGTAAAAATATAATTTCAATATATATTTTAAGATCCCTTTGACCTTTATGATGAAGGTGTAGATAACGAGATAGTGGTTTGCGCTTAAACAATCATTTATGTTTCATGTTTTCTTTTTTTTTTTCACGCATTTCTTATACATTATCCTCAAAGTACAGTCATTGAACAAATACTTAATTTCAATAATAAGACATTTTAAGAAATTTATTTATTTTTACGTACCACAAGTTTCATAAAATCTTTGTTTTATTCAGAGCATTTACTTATAATGCATATTTATGAGTTATTATATTAAAAGCACTTCAACGTTAGTCTTTGCAAACCCATAGGTTGACTGAAAGAAATCTCTGTTAGGGATAAGTTTATCTTGACCAATAATATTCTGAACTATACATCAGTCTTTGTTATTAAGTACAATAAACAGTATATTATGATCATGAGTTGGTTGGTCTTAACACCGAGGTTTTTTCTGCCTACCCTGCTGTGTGCGGGATAAAGCGTGAAGCAAAAAAAAATCGGTAGGCTCTCTCTATATAATATAGAAAACGAAATGACGATTACATAATAGTGAAGAAAAGTATCAAAGCTAGATTTAAATAGAATATTAACATCATAATGTTAATATCCTATGCTATGCTATGCTACCATATAGCAAGAAAGGCTTTTAACCGTAAGAGCGTAGTTACTGCTTGACGACAATACACATACGAACAAACTTCATTATGACTTTCATTTTAAAAAGTATTTCTTCTTTTTAATTCTATGCTGCAAAAAAAAAGAATAAAATAATTTAGTTTAGTATTTCCACAAAAAAAAAATTGTTATTTGTTACTATATAAATATATATATATATATATATATATATTCTTGGGCTCTTTCACAATATTGTATAATTAGTTTTTTAGAGTACTTAATTACCTCTTTATATACTAGCATTCTATTAAAAAAGTGATTGCAATTGTTGCTGTCCAGCTTTTCTATAGAAAAGATGATAGAAAATGAGTAACGTGGCATTTCAATAGGATCCCTCTGTTGATATGCTGTAGGTACAGTATAAAAAAATAAATAGATGATGTATGCCAGTAAGTACAATAAAAAAAAGTGTTACTCAAAAGAATACACCCATGCATGCATAAACAATCAAACATATATGCTATTATTATATTTTTATTATTTTAAGTCAATTTTAATCTAAAGGCCATTAGAGTAAAATTATATATAATTGGAAGATTGTTGATGTTTTTTCCTTCTTGTTCCAATAATAAATTTAGAGACATAATAAAATCGGTTCAATAGTGTCAATCAAAATTAAAACATTAGGCCAGACCAGGCAAGGGCACACGATCTTTGTGGGTTCTATATTTATACTTAATATTTTAATTACCTCGCTCTGGTAACAAAGCAAAGTGCGGCGTTGAGTTCCGCTACCCAACACTCATTACTCAATGTCTCAACAGTTTGGCAAAAAGTGGAGTACGGCCGCACTAGATACCCTCTTTCTACCGTGCTATGTGCGGCTATCAGCGTGAAGGAATAAAAAAGTAGGTCAAATGTTACTCGAAAAGTTACAAGTTAGATTTAACCAAACTGAACCATTCGTATCGTAACAAATGTATAACAAATGACATCATTAATTAACGAAATTACAAAATCCGCAAATTTTTGAAAATATAGAAAAAATATGTATAAAGATTTTCCACAAATTGCATGTGGATTACCGTGATACTGGTTTTGGCTCAAGTATGTATGTGAGAATCAACTCTGTCATCACATTTATAGGGCAGACTGGCCGGCCGTCAAATTCTGGATAGGACAGAGTACCAGGTTTTTGAACAAACGAGGCGTAAGCACCACTTACTTAACAATGATATTTCTAATATATAAAAAAAATATTGCAAATTTTCGAGTTAGGCCATTTGCATACAACCGTGGTCCATTGTTATCAGTTTAAAAACAAAAACGTAAACATTCTATTGTAAGATTGTCTTTTCTTTGTCAGATATGGGGCAATTTAATAATTATTTAGCAGAAGTTATTTTTTATTGTGTTGATCAATAAATAATTAATTAAATATATATTTAAACTCCCTTGTAAAAGGTTAAAAGCCTTACTAAACCAGTTAAGAACACCTTGGAATTTTCTGAATGATCTACCATATATAGTAGTTAAATATTTCGTAAATATTATGATTTTGAAAGTGTTAAACTTTTCATTCATTTTATTACATACCTTTTTGATATTGACGTAAAAAATTCAAGAATTCTTCTCTTATTGCTCCCCTACGTTCCTTAAGGGCCCTGCATAACAAATTCCACATTTCAACAGTATATTCTACTGGACTTTTGTCTGTCAGTAAGTTAGTAACAGAAGAGATACATATGTATGTATGATCGATTATTGTTTTTATGATATATATTTAAAATGATTTTTATCTTATATATATTTAAAATATACAAGTATATTAATCAATGGTTTTTAGTTAACCATAGTCCTTTGGGGGTATGAAAAAGAGTTAACGACCCCCTATAAAGCCTAAAGCAATATTTAATAATGTTATGAAAGTGGATAATTGTTTAAACAATTAAATATCACTTAAGGAGTTCACATAATTATACCCATGTAAGACAATCATGCCTTAATGGTCATGTATCTTGTACTTATCAACATTATCATAACAAAAACATATTGTATTGAGTTATGAAATATTATGAAAGTTATACATTTAAATAATTATTAGATCAGCTTCACGCTGTATCACGCACACAGCACACAGACACACACACAGACGCAGGGAACCTAGTGCCAAGACGATCCGTTCACCATTTTCCGCCGAATTCATGATTGGAATGATTGAGTGGCGGAACCCCACACCTTGCTTTGCCTCGACACCAGAGCGAATTAATGAAAATATAAATTTTAAAATTTTGTCATTTTCTCGAGTGGGTTCGATTCCGATCCCACAAAATATACCCATAGAATTAATTAGTGACATCAGTAAAATCCATGGAAAAGAATTAAAAAGAATCGTTTAAGTACGAGTCGGAGTCGGGAGTTCCATAACGGAATTTCAGGAAGTACAATTTATAAACGTTAGCAAACTTAAGTTTTCACTTTTCGGATTTTTTGCTTTATTTGTAATGTAAGTTTTCGCTTGTCGCCAAATTTCATAACTCCATGTCTACGGTAAGTTGGACATAGATTTTGATTACGTAGAAATTTCTTTACGTAGAGACCTTGACAGATGAACAGACTGACAACAAGGTTATCACAGGTTAATTAAGATTATCCACTGAGCGACAATGTTTTTTTTTTGTATCAAATATTCTTGAAAAGATGACCAAACTCTTCTAAAGCACAGACACAATTCGTGAAAAACCACCTTGAACGACCGATGTACTCTTATGTATACGAGTATGTCGATAAATAAGCTGTTATATAACGATTCATTATAATAATTATCTTATATATTTTTACATATTATTGTTTTTTGTTACTAGAATATACTATCTAAATTTGAAGGCCGTTTGGCACACTGATACTGCGTCTGACTATAAGTGCATTGTGAGTTCGATTCCCACTTGAAGAAATTAATTGTTTCAATTTCGTCGTTCTGTTGCAAAAAAAACTAGGGAACAGAGTGTCTTAATTCTATATTTCCTAGGAAATATAGAATTAAGACTATGCTCGGAATAGAGCTTAAAAATATTTTTGAACACTGATTTATCCAGTTTTTTTTTTCTATTATCAGATGGAATAGTTAGATAATTTTAATTTTCAATGCTTGTAACATTTTTGTAAGATACATACATATACTTGTACATATGCATTTCTGAGAAATGTTAATTTTAATATTTCTAAAATTTTAATATCATAAATTATATGATCGCACCATTGTCGCGCAGCGGATAAGAAGTTATGAGTGTAAAAACAATAATTGTAGGTTTGATTCCTACTCGGTAGAACGAATTTTAATTGGAGTAGTACGAAAAATGTACAATGGAGTATCTTTCTGTTTTGCTTTAATTGATGATTGTACAAGCCTCCAATATAGTGTAAAGACAAATACGGAAATCAAACTTATTACTAAGTACCAATACGTGATACCATCTCAATAATCCTTTACTTAGTAATTTATTTAAATTTATAATTTATTATGCTATTCAAATACTTTTTATCCTCCATCGGAATACAAATAACACCTGTTAACTCTTTAAGAGAATAAAATAAAATTTTCCTTTTGAGAGGCAACTCAGTGAACGCGGCAACGAAACGCGAGAGTAAGCTTAGTTTTATATATGATATATCCCGCACACAGCAGGGCAGGCAGAGGGAACCTAGTGTTAAGAGGCACTGAGTGTTGGGTGGCAGAACTCTACGCCACGTTTTACCTCGACACCATAACGAAGAAATGGAAATATAAATTTAAATAAATATTTTATCTCCTTGAGTGAGGATCGAATCCGCAACAAGTAGATTTTACAGCAACATTATGTGCCCTTGCGTCACGTCTGACCTCAAGAATTCGGAAAGTGGAAAAGGAGTCTTCTTCTGTAATTATCATATAAAATTTCTTATTTCTTCTGATTTTATAATATTTATGTAAGTTTTCAATAAAAACAAAGTAAATATCAATATTCTAAGAAGATTCTTTTACACTATATTTAAGTTAAGTAGAAAATCGTGATAGATCAACACGCGTTACAATGTCTCAGAATTTAAAAATTGTATATAAAATTATATATGGATATCTTATATATTATACAAGAATTAACAAGAAATATACATTTTCCTTAAAATTCGTGGACAACGTACAGCCGGAGATACGCGGCATACAGCGCTAAAATTTAACAGGTATGGGAAATGTATAATATATATAGTTATACGGATATGTGAAAATATATATAATATCGACCTAATATTTAAATATATATTTGGATGGTTCTAGATATAACTACTGCAAAACGAACACGATATATTTATAAATATTATGTACGTAATATTTACTAAAACCTGAATATTTTCATACCATATTCGAGTAAAATCTCGAGTTACTATGACAACAACAAGTCAAGGTTTATTTATTGTATGGTAATTAATAACTGTAGATATGAGCACATAAGATAACGTATAAGAGTCCGTCGTGGCGGAGTGGCACAAGGGTGTCGCGCGTAAGCGCGACGGTTGTGGGTTCGATTCCCACTCGAGTAAGTGAAATATTTACTGACGTTTATATTTCCAGTTTATTGTGCTCATATCAAATGGAAAAGTCTGCTTTTCCAGTGTCAATAGGAATTTCAAAAAAGAGAGAAATCTTTTAGAGCTTCCATATACTCCCTAACCCTCCTAAATGACTGTGATGACTGAAGCGTTTTTCTCTGTATTTGTTTTCTTTCGTAATTTTGCACCTACTCACTGTAGCATAGGTTACGTTAGAGATCCCGAACTTTTTATGAAATTCAAGCTCAGCTTAGCCAGAGCCCTTTCATCTGATACTTGAACTAGCCACTTTAATGCCAAATTTGCCCAATTAAAGGTTATTGTTTTTTTAGGATTGAACCTAAAATGTATTTGTTTTTACTTTTTTTTTCATAATTCTTGGTTTACTTGGAAGTACCCTATTAATTTTGATTCCATCTATAGTATCGAAATATGCGTTTTTTTTTGTTAATATATCTTTTCTTTAATTAATTGTAGAATTATTTTTTAATGAGGAAATCACGGGGCCGTAGATATATGGTATATAGTTTGAATTTTAATTTTTCCAAGCATTCCTGAGACAAGGGCTCTTGACAGACAAGCGGACAACGAAGTGATCTTATAAGGGTTCCTTTTTTCCTCAAAAGGTATACCTTTCTATAGAAGGTTCTATAGAACCCTACAAAAGAAGTTATCAGGAAGAATGGTAGAATTAAATAAAAATAAGTGATTGCAACTTGAGTGGCGGAACCCAACACCAAGTTGTACATTTCCGAGTCAGATAAATAAAAAACAATAATCATTTTCTGAGAATAGAAATCGAATCCATAACCATAGTGGTCTACTCAGACGGTATTCCACAGTGTCACGATGGCTTCATATACATATTGTATAAATATGTCGTTTATCACTTTTACAATATGTATTTCCTCATAACAAAGTAAACAAATATACAATATTATACTTCAATTGAGTTAAAGGAATGAATATCTAATAATAAATATGCAAAACTATCTTCTATAAGGAAAATCATAAGTAACGCTCAATTTGTACCTATTATTGTAAAACTAGAATTGACTTTGAAATGCTGTTAAGATTTATGGAGGTATGAATTCAAGTAACACTTTAGAAATCTTATTATTACTATCGTATTTACTTATCGGGGTCGACGAGAATTGCCTAATCGTAATAATCCCGCAGGGCAGCTTGTGGCGAGCTATTGGGGAGTGTCGCCACTCCCCACGGACCTGAGTCCTCCAGGGGAATTGTAATCTATCCCCCGCCTCTGGCTTGCCTTTACTGGCCGGCAGAGTGGAGCGCAAGAGCTATATACTTGTAAGAATGGAAGTGCATAATCTGCGTGATAGCGGGAATACCCGCTTTCGAACTATTTTTGATGGTGGAACCGGTGCATACTCTACACCCTTAGCCCACTAAATTTTATGTTTTGTGGGGGCCCATTTAGTGGGAGGCAAATCACCATCCGCCAACCATTCAATTTGAGACTATTGAAAGGGCGGACGTCTGATTATCTCATTCAATAGCCCAGTAGGTAGTCCATCAAAATATGAGATGAAGATGAGAACATGAAAATTTTTAATTTATTCGAAAATATTTAATTTGGAAATCGAAACTGAACCTATCGCGTTTACAGACGCATGCTTGTGCCCCTGCGCCACGACTGGGCTGCCTATTTTATTGTTTGTATAATTTATTCAAATGGATGTTATTACCAATCACATATTATTAAAAGACAAATAGAAATCTTAATAAAAAAGTATTTTTTTAATGACAAATACCTATATAATATCAAATATCAAAAATTTCGTAGATCATGTTGTTATCTTTGCCAATTATATAAAAACTTGTGACCTTTCTAATTTATTATTTTTGATATGATTATGGATAGTTGTTTTATAATAATAAAAACATATAGATAAGCTTAAATAGTTTTTTGTTACTATGAAAATATTTAAATCATAACATTCTTTAATGTGTCCTAGGCTTAAATTATTTAATAAAAATAACCTTTATAAAAGGTTTTGATTTGAGTACGTATAGTAAGTAGTAAGGATAGTATTTCCACTAAAGAAAAAAATACAGAGATGGATTTTTTTGGATTTTTTTTCTTTGGATATTTAACTATTAGAATTATAGTAATGACGTAGCTTTCCTATTAAGTTTATATATTATAGTGTTAAGACACTCTGTTCGAATCAAGATACCGTTTCCCACTTTCCGTTGAATTCTCGAGGCATTGTTGAGTGGCAGAACTCAACGCCGTGCTTTGCCGCTTTAAAAGAGTAAATTAAAAAATATTAAATACTAGTGATAATTAAACACTACTTATTTATAAAACATATAAATGAGATTTTGAGGTTTTTGATTTTGAGATTCTTACATATTTCCGCTACCCAAAAATAATTGCTAAGAATTATGGTCTGCTCTCTATCTCTCATATTGGGAGCAGTTTTGATCTCATATAAAGGAATGTTCTCATCTCGGAGCTGGCGCATCCCAGTATTAGCTTGAATCATTGAAGTAAACACACACACCCTTAGATATTGAATTTAGTAAAATCCCGTCTTAGTGAGCACCTACGTCCTATAGACAATGCCCATGACATATTTGAAACTTCTAACACTTGTGTTTTCTCAGATTTCGTGATAACTGAATAAGTGACCTTTCGATTTTATATAATATATAGATTTCAATCCCCCGAGTGGGAATCGAAACCGCAACCGCAGCGTTTACAGTCTCATGCTTGTGCTTCTGGGCCACAACAGCCTCATTATTTTATTATGTATGCTTATACATAATAAAAACTTTTATTTCAATAAAATAAACTCATTTCACAATTCATCAAAATGATATTATCTTGAAAGAACATTAAGTAAACATAAAAACTAAATAAAATTTATAAGTCCTTTAATAGAAGAAACGGTACTCCCTGCGGCTAAGCTTTAGGCACCCTGAGTCTATCCTCTGACTTCTAAAAAGGAATTAACAGAAAAAGCAAAACTTTTACTGGAATTTCATTATGCTTTACTAAAATAATATTTGTGGTAGAGATTTTATATAATTATGTTATGTTATGATTTTTTTACGTTTGACGCAATTGTTTTTTCAATTCAATACGGTTGACGCATTTTTTTAATGTGAATTTTAAGCAGTGATATGGTAAGCCTGGTTCGAGTTTAATATTCGAGAAATCCTTCATAGTGCTCTCATACACTCCATAATCCCTATATGTTAAACTATCTAATTCTTTGTAACTTTCGTCTGTCTGTCTGTCTGCGTTTTATACAAGGTATGATAATAAGTAATATTACAGAGGCTGAACAAAAATTAATATTCTCCAAGTGGGAACTGAACTAACTACTATCATTTTTACAATGTGCTGTTTGGAAATGTACTTTTTTACAAGAATTCATATTAAAAAATGTAAAATTTAATTTCTCTTAAGTAATAAAAGTTTATATTGTATTATCATAGCCACACAGTAAATTTCTAATCTGACTAAGAAGACACGGTTATTTATTTATTATTTTTTTTTATGGGAGAGGACAAGGCAAACGAGCGTTCTGGTCACCTGATGGTAAGTGATCACCGCCGCCCACGACCCCATGCAACACCAGAGGAGCTACAGGTGCATTGCCAGCCTTTTTTAGGTGGAGATGAAGGGCACCGGGGCCCGGCATTACCTATTGCGAAACGCAGTGGCAAGGGCCACTACTTCACGCCGGTTTTAAATGTCGGGGTTGGTATTAAATCCGGTCGAGTCTGCCCATGCGTGTTGCCATTACTGGCGACGTGACTCTACCACACGTACTTTAGTCGCCTCTTACGACACCGACAGTACCAGGGTGATCCTATTCTAAGCCGGGAGCACACGGCTGACTTCACCAGAGCGAAGAAATGAAAACATATATAAATATTTTCTTTCCTGGAGTGGGAATCGAACCCGCAACCAGTCGATTGTGCAGCACAATTTGTACCACTGCGCCACGACCAGCCTCAAAAATTTGCCCTTGCTTCTATATATATTACAATATGCAGTCAGTTGTTCTATTGATAGATACTTAGTATTTGTAATTATTATAAGTGTTATAATTGTTGTATGTTATGATTATTATTAGTAGTCTTATATAATTGACGATCAAATGAGAACAGCCGTGGCGCAGTGGCACAAGCAAGACAGGTTGTGGGTTCGATTCCCACTCGAGCAAAAAGGAGAGAATAGCACCAAAGACAATAAATTCAAAAATATACAATTAATTTATTTGATGTGTCAAATGTGCGACCTGTGGCCTCACCATCTTAGCCAACTCGGATCTCAAATACATAGCATAGATAATATCTTGATAAATAAAGTAGCCAATACAACAACAAATAATTTGAACCAGTACCTGACCTCTGTTACTGCCATACCCTGGATGCCATAGTATACTAGAGACTATGCTTATGTTCAAAATATTTTAATTTCTCTTCTAAAGAGAAAAATACACGAAATTATATATTATATTAATTAAACTAGATTATTTCTATCTGTATATATATAGCAGTAGTATTATTTTAAATCTGTTTACTTTATAGCAGTAGCTATAAAGTAAACAGATTTAAAATAAATAAAAAGAACACTATTTTTTCTACAACATTTAATTAGAAGTAATAACAATGTAAGTAACAAAAATTATAATGACTTACACAAAAAAAAAAACTTGCTTGTTCTTTGCATTTTTTGCCAACCGAGTGGTGTCGGATTGTTGTTTTGATTAAAATGTGTTTAATAACAGAATATGTATTGCATTCGTTAGTATATTATGTTGATTTTGCGTTTTTTCACAGACCCGTGTAGACACTGTCACTTGTTTATTTAGGGTTCCATACATTACAGGTCCACTTTGTCTACGTTTCAGTTTACCTTCTTATCTGTCCGTTTATAAGTTTGGCATATAATCATGAAATTGTATCCTCTATATAGTATATTCACTTTTCTTTTAGCTTCACGCTGTAGTCCGCATATAGTAGGGAAGTCAGATAGAACCTGTAAACGTAATGTTACGACAGTCTGCTCCCCATAAAGACATTGCCATTCCCCACTTTCCGACGAATTCTTGAGGCATTTCTTGTTGAGTGGCGGAACTCAATGTCGCCAAAATATTAAAAATTTCATTTCCTCAAATGAGAATCGAATCTACAAACGTCACTTTCACAATCACGTGCCCTTACGCCAAGACGGCCACGTTTCAAGTTTTCTCTTTTTATTATTGCTTATTCTCCCAGGTTGGGATTGAACTCACAACCATCATGTCACATTCATACATTGACTCGCTCCACCACGACGATGCCCACACTCCATCTTCGTTTTAGAAAACAAAAAAAAAAATCAAAAAGCGTAAAATTTACAACCATAAAGCAAAAGTCAATAATTACATCGACTTAAGTTAATTTATTTTCATATGCATATTAGTCGCATCGTGGAAATTTACTCTGGTAGCAAATAATGTAATAAATATAACAGCAATAAATCTAAAAACCTGTTGTTCTTACGAAAGGTAGCAGCCCTATTGCATCATAATAATAAACATAATACATTAATAAAAAAATATTTACACCTTTTCGTATTATAATAAGTTTATATTTTTATTTTATCTAAGCTAAGTCTAACCTTGATCTGTGATAATTCGCTAAGAAGGAACAAATATGATTAATTCATATTAAGAGTACAATGTGTACTCGTCTGGTCATCCTTGTGTGTTCCTGCTGGGGTTAAATAAAAATTTTAAAAAAATTCATACGTTCTTTGAAGCTAACAAAGTGTGACCGACCGAGTAAAACCGACTGGTTGTGGGTTCGATCCCAACTCGAGGAGATATATATGTAAATATTTATTTAAATTTATATTTCCATTTCTTCATTTTGGTGTCGAGGCAAAGCGTGGCGTCGAGTTCTGCCTCTCAATACGCAATGCCTTCAGAATTCCGCAGAACCTGAGGAACGGAGTGTCTTAACACTACGTTCCCTCTGTCTACCTTGCTGTGTGCGGGATACAGCGTGAAGATAATTTTATTGAAAGTGTGAAATTGAAATAAAATATGAATTATTAAATGCTACATAAAAATATTTAATATAATATTTTCATATATATTTTCCGTATTACACATAACAGATTTAGTATACTTGCATAATTTTGTAGATAAAAATGTTACAAACATTACGTATATTACGTATTAGGTATTAACGAATTATAATAAATCTCTAAATTTTAATATTACTACACTGGCGAGTTTGTTTATTTGAACGCGACAATAACAGGAACCGCTGTTTCTATTTCTAAATTTTTGTCGTATTGTAAAAACTATTTATCGAGAAAGGCTATATTATATTATATTATAATATATGTTATATATAATATATGTATGATCTAAAAAAATGTTACAGCAAAACTGTTTCTCTACGTATTGATAAGAGCTAATTATAAGCGTCACATCCATCTCTACAACTGTCTGTACTCAAAGATGTCAGTCAACGTAACGTTTAATCGACATGCCATTTCAATCATCATAATTGAGGTCCATGAGTGCTATAAGTTCCAGTAGGTAAAACATTTATAATACCACCGAGAGGCGCGAGTTCGAATCCCGTTATATTATTTTTTTATAAATACAATTTCTATGTATTTATTTTCTTTTCTTAGTGTAGAACAAAAATTGAAATAATAAAAATAAATTAAATTAAAAAAAATAGACGTTTTAACGAAAAATATTTAAACAAAACAAACAAACTATAGCTTAAAGTTTTCCATAATATTTACTTCAACCGAAATTGAATTTATAACCTTAACTAATTTACTGACTATTTCAATATGATTAATTGATATTTTTTGCATTTTCAAAGCTTATAAAGACCAAGGTCCATTAGAAAACTTGTTATGGTTTTTTTCTATTTCCTTGTCACGTTATTGTTTATCGTAATATGACTTTTGCTGTATTAATCAAATCAGGCGCTTTTGATAATAATGAAAGTCTGGTGACGAGTCAAAGCGCGGCGTTGAGTTCCGTCGCTATACCGTTTATATATAATTGTTTCCAAGATTAGCGTGCTTAACCACACAATTTCTTCATTTCATAATATTACTGTATTATAGTGGTAAACAATTTCCTTACCTTTACCTTACCATCCCACACTGGCGGAAAACGATGAGGATTGAGGGCCAAAGGCTGCGGTCATTCAAATCCGTCGTAATTACCTACGTACCTTCACTGAAGAAATGGATATTTTAAAAAAATACTGAATTGATTTTAATACAACTAAGACTATTATTATTTTCGTTCGAATATACAATATTTAAATAAAATCTCTGTATTATATTAATTAATTTTAATGATTTTGGCGACAAACAAGTCAAACACTACGAAATAAAAAGCATATTTATAACTAATAACCTCCTATTTTGAAGTAGATTTGGGAGGTAAGGTCATGTGATTTTGCAAAGAAAAATGTGTTATATTGTGGAATTTAATAGTAATATTAAAAGTAAAATTTGTACGAAATATTTTAAAAGTTATAGATAAAATGCAGTATACACTAAAATTTGATTGACAATATGGTGTTTTAAACAAATGTTTTCAAAACATATTTATGTTCAGCTAAATAATATTGTGTAAGACGACGCATAAGCTTGTGACTGTAAACGGTTATGGGTTCGTTTCCGTTTGTGTAATTGAAGTCTCTGTATGTTATTTCAAAAGAACTGTGTTTTTTCAATTGCATACAGCTATTAGGACGATATTATAACACAAAAGCGACGATGACTGCAATTTCGATTCCCGATAGAGGAAATAAATATATTTGAACATTTAATTAGATTTGAACCCAAAACCACACCAAATACAGCGCTACTGTACCGCAATGGCGTTATGGAAAATTATAAAAAAAAGTATTATTCTTCAATACCCAATCAATAGATAGTGCAAAACAGAGCCAAGTTGCATCATTTGTAATTACAATCTCACTCAATCTAATAGATTCTTACGCGAGTGCCAATGTGCTAACTTCTAATTTTATGAACTATTTATGATTTCCTTATGTTTTTAGCAAATGAATGTCGTAATGTCAATATTATTGATACATATAAAGCTGCTATTTCTTATTGGGACATTCGTTTTTTTTGAGTTACGTCACTTAACATGCAATAGCAAGCCATTAGAAGATAGGGAGCCCTAGGGTCCCTTTGCTGACCCTTCTGGAGCACTAGGGTCCCTCTGCCTATCCTTCTGTAACCGGGATGGAGCGTCAAACTAAAAAAGTATGAGTTTAATATTACGTGTTTCAATTTCAGCCACTCAACACAACACAAATTCTGATATAATATAAGTGAATAGTACTTCAATAGTGATGCAAATTAGCAAGCCAACATGTTTAAATATAAGTAAATTATTATGAGGCCGTCGTGGCGCAGCGTATGACTGTAAACGCAAAGGATGTGGATTCTATTCCTGCTCGGAGAACTTATTTACTTTTATTTTCTCGTTCTGATAACATAGCAAAACGCAGTGATTAGTTTCACCTTAAATCAACTTCACGTTGTATCCCGCACACAGTAGAGTAGGCAGAGGGAACCTCGTGTTATAACACTCCGTTCTCCACTTTTCGTAGAATTCTGAAGTGGCGGAAATAGATGTTATTTGTATGAGTATTACATGTATTATTAAAATATTTATAAGGTATAGGTCTTATGAAATAAGGTTTTTCTTTGCATCAGCGTTGTAAGCACGTGTAACATGGAAATATAAATATAATTTGTTTGTTACATTGTATGTATTGAGGTAAATAGGTAATTCATATGATAAACCATTCGATTAGGTAATAACAGGATTATATTATGTATTTGTTAATAATTGAAATAAACATATGCCATTTTTCCCACTAGAGACAACCTAGTGTTCTCTGTATTTTTTTAGTGATTTTCTTACAAATCAATTTGTCTAATGCCATGCATGCATGCACGCCCGAACCAGACCGTCCAAATGAAGAGAGTAATTTTTTAATTACATGAAAATAATTATCCGTTACTATATAATTTATTGATTCCACTATTCAATATATATATATATATATATATATATATAAATAATATTATTTGTATAATAAGAAAATGTGAAAATACCTAATATATAAGAGATGATGGCAAGTCAGCGTTAGGTTAGACGTGACCACCTACACAATGTTCACCGCGACGTGACAGTATTTTCAATACACCTTTCGTCTTCTCTCACTTATTACTTCCAGGTGCATGCGTTGCTAGCTAAATACTTCTGGTTAATAATTTTTTTTGTATAGAAATGGTATATCATCTTTTAAGGAAGATAAATAGATAGAAGTAATCATATTGCAGGGTAGCGACCAGCATGCGGCTTCGCCCTCATACAGTTATTTATATTCTCATCTGATTTTTTTTCGTGATTATACTTATATCGATTTAAAGATAATATGTTTTTTTTTGTCTACAAAAAAAGCATTTTATCGATTGCGAAAGTTTCAGCCAAATCGATAAAACGCTTATTTTGTAGACAAAAAAAATATTTTTAGTTTTTATTTCATTAATAAATCCCCCCCTAATAATAGGTTTACTCAAATATTTTCCATGTGCGAATATTTATAGAAATGGAAATGATAATATAATAATTAAAATAAACATATTCATATGTAAGGATGTTCGGGTTCGAATCCCGTTACGTTCATTTGATCGTTTTCTCTTGCCAAATGATAATTTTAAGCAATTATTTTTGAGAATCATTATTGCAAATAATTCATTATTTTCCCTCATACCACTGGATGTACCACAATGACGTTCACTGAATTATTTATTGACAACAAATAATCGCTATCTACACTGTATAATTTAACCTGTTCCAATAGAATGGGTATTTTAGTTCTACAAAGGTTTCCTAATGACTTCGAAATTTGAGGGAGCTTATCGATAAAAGTTTATGTAACGAGATTAGTTTAGATACACTAATTACGATGCTATATGTCGTCGGTTTAGAATGTAAACCTACTTAATCTGTTTTTTTTTTTTACATTATATAAAACTCGAAAGTGGAAAAAAAAATGCAATCTGACGACCCGGCTTCGTCGGAAAAATCATGAATCATATCCATATATCATATCAGATTAACTTAGACTACTTGTCAGTGGCAATCCCACCTTACATATGTTACTATCTTATCATTAGTTTGCAATTAGTATAGCCAAACTTTGCAAGATATATAATATAAAGATATTATTTTTCTTAGAAAGTTGTGTTTTAGCTACTCGCAGCGCTTCTCCTGCCTATGTTTGGGTATATTAATTTTATTCTTTTCTTTCTGATGGACTAAAGGTGGGGGTTGGGTTTCGCAACACTGAAACACATGAAACTGTAAACGCGACAGGTCGTGGTCGTTCTATTCCCATTCGAAAAATTCAATATTTAATATATTTTTTAAATAATAGGGAAATAGGGAAATGGAGTGTCAACACTACTTTCTCTGCATACCCCACTACATGCGGGATACAGCATGAACTGAACTAAAAAAAAAAAGAATACTGTACTAAGTATTAATAATAAGTATTCTCAAATAAACAGTAAACTCTCTCAACTAAATTAAATACATACATACTTCAACGCGCAGGTACACCTGCGCAGGTACACAAAGCAAGTACAGAATAATTTATATGTAAGGTTTAGTGACGATTTCCATTCCATTTCATTCTATTTGAATTAAATTCACGGCTCTCAGTACTCGAGTGTTGACTGAGGAGTTGATGTTCCACGACTGTTTGATGAATAGTATATTTGTTGACTTGCTTTTTTGCTTGTTCTCTTTAAAATGTATAAAACGTAAGCGAGTAGATCTCTGTACTTGGACGTTATTTAAAAAAATATATTGGGAATTAAACCGCAATTAAATAGGTTAAGCCAAATTAACCGATTTAATTGCGGTTTTCACTATTGGACTCTGGCTAGCTAGAAAACCAATATCTTGACACTAGATTCCCTCAAAATCCTCTGGTATATGCAATCTCAAAGTGTCTCGACACTAAACTAAAAGAAAAATATTTTGGAAAATATTTTTCTTTTTCAAAAAATATTTTGGAAAATATTTTTCTTTTTCAGCTTAAAATACTTATATAATCCAAGGTACTTATATAACCTTTAGATACTAAAACTATACAGTCTGACGACGACAGAATGCATATTGCAAGACAACTTTTCTGTGATGATAAAAGTTCGCGTTCAAAAGAACAATCTATCAAGAAATTGAGTTGTCACTACACAACAAGTTTTAATGGAGTGTTGATATTACTTTGAAACTGGTTTTATTATCCTGCTTTTAGTTATATAGGAAATATAGGAAACTTCTGGTGGATAATGTCTACAGTATAATTGATAGTATCAAAGTTTGTTTGATTGATCTCGCAGATCTCAGGAACTATTGGTTCGAAGTTAAAAAATATTATTTTGTTGGATAGTCCGTTCATTGTTGAAGGCTATAGGTTAGGTTAGGTTAGGTTAGGTTAGGTTAGGTTAGGTTAGGTT
>JBAIZZ010000089.1:230845-341898 GCA_037355905.1 Heliconius aoede | reverse complement strand
AGGTTAGGTTAGGTTAGGTTAGGTTAGGTTAGGTTAGGTTAGGTTAGACACCACCTATCTAAAATTTTAATTTGACTCAGGTCAATTTATTCTCTACGTTCTGGGCAAGTTTGAAAAAAATGGATGCACTATAATTAGACGGAGGAAAGAACAATAAGAAATAGGGAGAACTCGTTACCCTCACTAGATATCGAATCTACGTGTTGGTAATAGATCACGTTTTTCAACAAACTACAAAAAATCAAATTTTTAAATTGGTGTCTTTTATATCATTAAAAAATTCTAACATGAATTTATATACTTATGCAAACAGAAAATATGAATAAAGCTCAAACTTTTATTTAAGCTTTTGAAATAATGTCGACTAAAATACTCCTATAATTAAATAAATAAAAAGTACACAATTTAAAATTTAAATAGAGCATCAGGTAAGTTACAAACAAGCTTTTAACGAAATTGAACTCTTGAATTGACTTAACGATATTATGTAAATGGGAAAATTGAATAAAAATTTATTTTGAAAACAGTAGGCCACTTAGAGACACTTTCTCAACTCAACAGCGCATTCTGTCTACCAGAACGAGGTAATAGAAAGATAGAAAATAAAGGCTATTAAATTATAAAAATATCACTGATATGAAGCTTTTTTAATGTAATGATGCTATCGGTTAGTATTCTTTTATTTTTTCAGCTTTACGCCGTACCCCCTTATACCTTTACAATCACCCGATTATGACTGTGTATGACACAGTCTCACTCTGACAGGCCTCACTTACTATTGTAAGTATTATTTTCTGATATCACATGAAATTTACTTTTTCAATATACAATGCCATCTAGAATAATCTCAACATAATTACTAAAGTCATTCTGATATAAAAGCGCCATCTGTTTTCATTCAATATAATAGATAAGCTGTGGTGCGATATAGTTCCAGTACTCATATACGAAGCAGGAACTCAATAGTTTCACTGTAATAGTATAGAGATGTCGTCTTAGGAGAACTAAAATCTTATATATTTTACCTTAGCTTTGTTTGCAAAATCTATGAAATATAAAATTGAACTACATTGTAGTGTATATTAGTTCATTTTATAGTATTACTTTTACACTTTACTTAGTTATATACTACTAGGTAGTATTACTTAGATAATATATTTATAATATTTCTTACTAGTTTCAACTTGTTTTGGGGCTTCAAATGGGAAAATTAAAAATTATACCTATTATATACTCTGCATAATAGTGAGGCCGTCGTGGCTCAGGGGCACGAGCGCGCGACTGTAAACGCGACGGTCGTGAGTTTGCCATTGGGATGCAACCTCGAGAATTCGGCAAAAAGTGGAAAACGAAAGTGTATCAGTGGAGTGTCAGATTAGATTCACATGCTGTCTTAGCGTATACTCTTTTAGCAAAAAGTGTTTTTTAAATCGAACCTGAGATTTGTGCGTTCAACCTAACAATTTTTTCCGCTTTATAATAATAATATGTATTTATATTGTGCAATTTGGTAATTTACACAGTAATTTTGATATACTTTATTATTGCTACAAACAGATTGTTTTAATTAAAATGTGAATTCATTTTAAAATATTTTAATTGTTGTGTATTTTAATATATACATTGATTTTTAATAACGTGTTGGTATTGTTCAAACAGCCTCTTTTTTCACAGTACATAAATATGAATAATTATAATAAAAAAACATATTGTTCTGTTTTTACTATTGTTTTCAGAAAAAAGCTCCTTTTATTTTAAATTAAATTATACTTTATTGTGTATACATTATAGTGTTTTTAAAGGAGAGAACGAAGGAATATATTGTAAAAAAATTTTATTCCACATTTCCTGGACAATTTTCAAAATACAGTGCCTTACTCACTTACACGTAACTCACATGAGAAAATTATCGATTACTCAGGAAACAAGAGTTCATAGCACCTTAAAAATGTATTTAATAATTATTATTGATGTCCGCATAGCAATGTAGCAAGGTGTCAGGGCACTCGGTTAATATTTTTATTTATCACTCAATACGTGCTATTACCTACTTACAATAAGATAGAACTTACAGTTCTCTGTCAACTTAAACGTACGACAGATAATTAGAAAAAATACATTTTCTATAACTTGCCTATTTTTCTTACCTCATTTAAAAGTAAAGGTAAGTTTGTTATATAAATACATGCAGTAATGTAAATACTATAATTAATATAGTATAATACGGTAGCTCAAGCGGGAGCCCTCAACCAGGTTGACACAGGTCGACTGAAAGTAATACGATCGACAATATAATGAGCTTGCATGCACTATATAATATAGTGGATAAACAATTGTATGTATATTTTTCTATTTATAATAGATGCAATGCTTAAGGAGTTTGTTTCATTTGCTGTGTTGGTTATAGGTTCGATTTAGATTTATGGCAAGTACCTACCTACCTACACAGTATATATTTAGAAACGTAAAAAGCTTATGTACAGTATCAAAGATACTAAGGAAGCTCCAGTATCTTTGACAATGGATTTTCGAAAGTCAATGAAGGCAATGTCTCCTGCAATTAAGTTTTTTGCTATCAACTAACTGCCTGAACTTTGTCAGAAATATATATAAAATGTATTTTATGAATAAATAAAATTAAAATTTGCATACTAGAAGCAAATGAAACAAAAACCGCATAAAATTTTGTTGATACTAAAACGTAACGAATGGCTGCCTAAAGTAATAAAATAAAAATCTTGAATATTAACATATCTTTATAAATTGTAATTTTTACACATGCTATTTTACGTATTATTATATAAAATTAACTTTAAATATAAGGGATTCAATTCTCACTCGGGAAAATGTTTATTTTATTTGCTGGTAACAAGACAAATATGAGTATTTTTAGTAGACTATTTGAGGCCAGTTGTGGCGCAGAACTGTAAACGCGAAAGATGTGGCTTTGATTCCCAGTCGACGAATCAAAATATTTAATATTTTTATTCATCCTGTGGCAGCGAGGCAAAGTGTGGCATTGAGTTCCACCACTCAACCCACAATATCACCAGTATTCAGCGGAAAGTGGGTAACGGAAGTGTTTTAGTGGGACCGAAGTGTCTAATACTAGATTCCCAGGTTTCTATGTGCTCCCTAACCTACTGTGCGAGTTACAAAATTCGCATATAGAAGTGTTGGGTTCACACTGTTCTAAAGCGAAAAAAAAACTAAGTTTTATTATTATGAAATTTTCATATTTTGAGGTTATCACGGCGCAGTGTAACTGCGAAGTACTGTGATTGCGATGGCAGGTTCAATTTCCACTC
This sequence comes from Heliconius aoede, assembly GCA_037355905.1. Taxonomy (NCBI): domain Eukaryota; kingdom Metazoa; phylum Arthropoda; class Insecta; order Lepidoptera; family Nymphalidae; genus Heliconius; species Heliconius aoede. The sequence goes on along the minus strand of JBAIZZ010000089.1, from coordinate 338,590 downwards.
AGGACTACCCATGGTAGACGTAAAGTAGAATATAGAGCATCTTAACATTACGTTCTCTCCACCTACCCAACTACGCGGAAAGTGTCAAGTCGATGAAAAAATAGAATCTTTATATCGCGTCCTTCCTTTCATCCTGCTATTGGAATATTTTCACTTCTGAAAATATATCAAATAATGCAATATCATCGAGATATCTTAAGAGAGGTTCAGGATAAAGTATGAAGCCGAAAAAAATACGTGTTAAAGGAAAACATAATAAAATATATTCTTCATAATATTGTACAGATGTTTTCTACAAATGAGCTCGAGCTCATTGTTCGAATTCCCACGGGAAATTCCGTAGCTTGATTAAATATTGAAAACATCTAAGCCATGCGTGATCCCGACTAATATTATAGGTTGCAGTACATTGTTTTAGATAATACTTTAATTTAAGGGAATACTTTTCCATTAGTCCAGATCAAAATTTTTTTCCTCCAAATGTTATTAAAAATAAAAAGCTCTGCGTGTGGGATAAAGCTTCACGCTGTATCCCGCACAGTACAGGTAGAGTAGGGAGAGGGAACCGAGTGGTAAGAATATCCGTTTCTCATTTTCTGCCGAATTCTAGAGGCATTGCGTGTTGAGTAGCGGAACTCAACGCCGCGAAAAGATTTTTTTCTAATAAGTAATATAAATTACTTAATAGACAGTTAAATTGGAATCACACGTAGAATTAGTGCATTGAAATGGAAGTAGGTCAGTCATGTCTATAACTTACCGATAGCCTATGAATCTATCGTTCATTTGAATGAAGACAATGCAAGCAAAGCTGATCTAAGATATTTTCTGGCATCGCAGCATGAAAAATAAAAAGAAGAAAGAAGAAGAAACACAGGGTAATTTTGGAAAATTTCTTTTATCAAAGGCTATATTTGTCGTATTGTCGTAAATCTCTCTCATTCTGTAGTAAAGAAAACCTGATTTAGAGAGTCAAAATACTTTTTTAAGCCGTCTTAATGTGACTGTAAATGAGACGGTTTTGGGTTTGATACCTACTTGGGAAAATTATTTTAATTATGTTTTTCATTGCCTAGCTCTGGTAACACGGCAAAGCTCGTCGTAGAAATTTTTTTTAGTGTTGTCTGTAACTTCACGCTGTAGGCTATAATAAGATTCACTGCGTGTTATAGTCTAGCCTTCAATGAATCGATGGTTCGATAAGCCTGTTGTGTTACCATGCATGTCACGAAACAATCAAAGTCATAAACGTATACTTTTATTATTTATGAATATTTTATGGTTCCACACTACGGAATCCTAAACAGCGCATAGTGATTATCGTATTGCAGTCGTTATCGATTTCAGGACGTATGGCGCTTCTAAGGACGTGGAAATACCTAGACCTAGGACAAAACAATTTTAACGTTAGATTTTGTTTGTCTTCATAGTTTCTAAGGTTAGGTTAGGTCTAATATCTAATCTTTTTAATGAAAACAATAGTTATATTTTTAATGTTCTTTTTTTATTGAGACTTCCGCCACTCAACACCAAAGCCTCAAACGAAACCAAAAAATCTAAATATTATATCTAAGTACAACCAAATTCCCGAACAGCACCTACAGTATATCAGATATATTTTCAAGGCACCGTCTAATTTGCATATCAGGATTGGACGTACACGTTAAATGGTATGCCCAATAATTTCGCTTGTTCTCCTCGCAGAATCGCACATCTCAGCTAGATATGGTAGAATCAAACAAATTATAATATAATAAATAGTTCCTCAAGAAAGCCTCTAGAATTTTTGTTTTCTTTTTTATGGAAAAGGACAAAGCAAACGAGCGTTCAGGTCACCTGATGGAGGTGATATCCGCCGCCCACATTCGTTAACGGAAACGGAGTGTCTTAACTCTGTACTCTTTGCCGCGTTGAAGTAAAGTTACAGTAAAGCCACAATCACAGTCATTATTCACGCTGATAAGTCTTCAATTATAAATACATATAATTTAAAGTACAGTTGTGGTAACGATACGGGTAAAGGCGACTTCGATTCTTACTCGAGGTAATGAACTGTTACGTTACATTTAGTCGAAACTAAATGCAAACACGTCTGGAAATCTTCAAAAATATAATATAGAATTAATAATATTAAGTTAATGTAAAGTATATATAAAATAAATCAAGCGAGGAGTTGTAGAAGTGTACAAATATTTATTTGAAGACTCCCTAGAGGCTCGTTCGGTGTGGTTCGCCCGCTGTTATTTCGAACTTCAATATATTTTCATGCAATGCTAATTGAATGTTGTTCTAGAAACAATGGTTTATTAACTATCGAAATACTTTCGCTTTTTTTGTAACTTGTTACAAAATAAGTAAAATTTTCTATATTTAATAGTCAAGTGAGAACTTCTTGGAGTATAATAACTACTGTCTGCCAGCGTGATCAGCGGTTTGGAGTTCGATTCCCACTTGAGGGAAAAATATTTTCGTATTTTTTCTCTGGAAACTACATATATAAAGCGTTGAGATACGATTTATTTCAATAACAATTTTATGTTTTATTTTAAAACTGTGTAATATGTCTACGCTACCAACAAATATGACGTACACCTATTTCAAATCAGTAGACGAAAACTGCTAGAGCTTTTTTGGGAATATATACTGTATTTGTAAACTATGGACGGATCTGGATTTCACGAACTTTTCATATGGAATATGTGATGTTTGAACTATATCACAAATTCCGTACGAAAAATTTTGTACGGATGTATTTTTTAAATATTTTATATTATATATATACTATTATATATAAATTTCTCAAAATTAAATTGATGAAAATAGATTAATTCTTACATTAAATGTTTGAGAAAAAACAATTTAAAAGTAGTTTTTACAAATCCAAATAAAAAATAAAGTGATTTTCACATCCACTGTAATATTGCTAAAAAATTAGCGAAAACTTAATTTCGTTGCAGCTTAAACGTTCACAGCATTGCATAAGACTGTCAAATATTGTATACAAATACAAGCTTCGACGCAAAGACACCATGTCTTACTGTAAACACGATGGTTGTGGGTTCGATTTCCACTCGGGGGTATGAAGTATATTTAGTTTTAGTTCCATAACTCATGACGCAGCGTCTACAAAGTTGGGCGGTGCATTTGTACTAGTATCATAACGCCAATTTCTTTTTGCCTACCCCGCGAGAAGCAGACTACTTATTCAGAATAAATCATCAGAATCTAATCATACCCTAGTGCCGCTGCGCCACGACGGCCTCTACATTAATAATAATTAATGTGAAAAGATATAATTCAGATGGTTTAAAAGTGCAAGAGTCAGAACGAAACTTTGATGACGTGTATATTATATAATGTGCAAGTTGAAAATTTATATTTTCAGATATTTTACTAGTGATTTAATTTTTTTAGACAGAGTTTTTACAAATATTAAAGTATAATAAAGTGTCGGCAATATCTCCTTAATAATATCACGCACGATCTTCATCGTCGTTCTTCTTAAATTTCCTGTGTAAATAATATTTATTAATTAAACGTAATTAATGTTTATATTTTTTTTATTTTCATTTGTATCTTTTGTTTCGTCCTTGTGGTTATGTATTTCTTATTTTTATATTCTTATTTTGCATTCCTTTAGTTTACGTTTTGTTTTCATTATCGAACAGTGTAATAGGAACCTTTCATAAATTATTTCGTGATTGAAATGAACAATCTTTAAATGGATGTGTTAAGAAACTTTAAACATTCAACTTTTTCAATAAAAACCATAAAAATTAATTTCTATTATAATATTTTATTATATTTCATAATTTAAAATATGTAAACTTTTGTACTTTTCAAACTAAAAATGTAGTTTTACTTCTATCTGTATAATTTACCGCAAAGTGCGGCGGTTATTTGAGGGATACGTCTGCTCTAGTGCGCATGTTCAGTACATGTATAAGGATGGGACACAATAATTTTATCGATAAACTAATTGGTTATAGAAACATTTATAGTTCTATATTAGTGCTGTAACAGTCTTTAGACGTAATGTTCATAAGAAGAAAGCAATTAACTGCTAGCTTGTCTTACAAAATGTGATATTTTTTCCAGTTTTGATAGGATAGAAGAATAAAAGAAAGATAAATGCCGTGGAGATACGATCTCTATATAGGATATGCGGAGTCAGCTTAGCTGTTCGAATCCGTAATGAGGAGATACACAGCAACTGGCTAAGTGAGTGGTAAAAGAGGTGGGGGGAGACCTCGAATGACTTTTCTCCAGTATCTATGACACTGGAAGAAGGTCACGTAAAAAGCATGCGGGCCCTCCGACTTCATGCATGCCCACGCATGAAGAGGTTGATGGCGGTGGACGAGGCGAAAGAGGTATATAGAGACCGTAGCGTTTGGCGCTCTGTTCGCTCTGGCTCCTCCACTTATCTCTTTAGAGATAAAGCGTGAATCTAAGTTAAGTTACATATTAAATTTAAAAAATAATTATTTTATAGAAATATTCATATTTTTTATTTGAATAAGCCTACGATAAATAATCTGACAACATTATGACAAGCTAGAACAGCACTACTCAAGCCAAACCGTAGTCCGCGTTGGGAGTTCGACGGTAACGCTAGCGTTTGAAAAAAAACTTCAATTTTCCATATATAACTAATATTTGACTACAGTGGCAGTGTTTGTACGGTGCGCAGGATTCTAACACATGTTGCAGAAGGGTATAAGGTTCGATACCGCGTGGCACAAGCCTGGCTAGCTCGTTGTCCCTTTGTAAGGAATGATACGGTAAGTTGCATATAAATAAGAGAATATTCTTGTAATTTTTTGTGAATCAGAATCATTTTAAAATTGTCGAAAAATTCATTTCATATTTTTATATAATAATAATTTATACAACAGGAAAAAAAAATGTAGTAAAATCGATCAATTAATCGGTTTTTTACTATTTTCTTTGAATACATTTACTAAAATTTTACATTTACTTTAATGCTAGAAAAACTTATAAAATGTTATTCTGAAATATCACGAGACTGAAATATATATCAAAGCGAGATAAAATTCATTCGTAGGCTTTGTTTTAGTTGCATCATAATTAGGGAAGTAGGTCATTTAAGCCAATAAGGTTTGGGGACGCAATTGGAAATGGCAAATGTGAATTTGCTTCATATGAATGTTACTTAAACTTGAACTAAGCGGAAATGGAATAAACTTTATTTGTTATTTATTTAAATTGAAAATTTTAAGTAATAAATGTGTACTATATATTTATACACTTCTTTTTATTCTTATAATTACTTAAGAAACATAAAATAAAATTTATTATAAAATAGATTATTCCTAATTTATATATTTTTTTCAACGAATGTCATTGTTGAATATTATACATGCATCAACAAAGCTTAGTTAATATTTTATATATTAAACCTTTACTCATTTACACATTTACATGAGATGACAAATTATTAAATTTCTAAAATGAAATCAAATAAATAAATCAGCTTCACACTGTATCCCGCAAACAGCAGGGTGGTAAGCAAAGGGAACGTAGTGTTAAGACACTCCGTTTGCCACTTTCCGCCGGACCTTATAGGCATTTCAACTTAACGCCGCTTTTTGCATCAACACGAGAGCAAAGAAATGAAAATATAAATGTAACTATATATTTCATTTCCTCGAGTGGGGATCGAACCCACAACCGTCGCGTTATAGCCACGCCCTTGTACCGCTGCGCCAAGACGGCTTGAATTTAAATCAAATTTCTATAACATTTTAATTTTTTAAGTCTTAATTATAATATATATTATAAAGTACTTTAAAACTAAATAAAAAAAAAGGACAAACGCGAATTGGGCTCACTCGCCGAGGGCTTGAGAAGAAAAATTGGAGAACTCGACCTTTTCTAAGAATTCACAAAATTAAAAACCTCAATTTAATTCCAAATCCTACCCCCCTTTTAAGTCTATTATTTCTTAGGATTTAACCATAAATAGTTTTCAGATGTTCTATGATGTTACTGAACTAGTAGATACTAGCTGCGATATTTCATAATTACTGGTACCGGAAGTACCCTATTAATTTTGATTCCCTTAATAGTAGAAATAGGCGTTTTTTGTGATATAAACGATCAAATCTTTTTTAAGTAAATCTAGAAAGACATTTTTTTCAGCAAATCAAGGGACCGTAGGCTTGAGTATACTGTTTGAATTTCAACTTGATATCTCCAAGCGTTCCCGAGATAAAGTCTCTTGACAGACAGACAGGTATGGTACAAAAAAGGGAGTGTCTTGACATTAGGAAAAACATTTTTTAACTTATCTATGCGATTTGTCCCGAAGGCAAAGAAAATTATATATATATATATATCACTTACCTTTGTCATTTTACAGAAAAACTCATAAATATTACGCAACGTAATTTTTACTTTTACTTCTGAGCAGTAAAGCTAAAGCAATTTTAATATGGGTCAATTATTTGAATACCAGAATTAGCGGTTAGAAGCCTCTTGTTGGTGTAATGGCTTTATAAAACGCAGAACGTTTCTGGAATTAGTTTCATGTTAAAATGTTATATTTTTTTAAATATATGTTAGAAAAATATGGTTTATTTGAATTTAGGTGGCCCCCGTCAGACTCTTGTGTGACTGAATACGCAGTCATTATGGGTTCAATTCCCACATGGGGGATAAAATATTTAATATATTTATTTTTATATATAATAAAGCCTTATATAGTTAAATGTACTAGGACTGTTGAAAATATAGGGGAAAGCGTACAATTCTCTATCAATTATATACCTAATATAACGTTTTTCATTTTGTCTTTTACACTTACCTCGCTGGCTACAACGATATGAAAAAAAAACTCTGAAGGACAAGTACATACTTAGTAATTGTTTGTGTCTTATATATTGAAAAAATATTAAAAATTTAATATATTAACTAATTTCGATACACCAATGAAGGCACAAAACAATAACATCAATAAAGCAAGTAATATGCAAACAAAGGTAGTGTAGGTTCATCCATTACCGGAAGCTCGGATTTCTAGGTCAAATATTTGTACTTACTTTACAGTACCAAAAGAGAATATTGACCTTTGCCACACTGGGGCCAGTCGCAGGGTCACAAAATGTGACTGTACACGCAACTGGTTGTGGGTTCGGTTCCCACTCTAGGAAATGAAATATTTATTTAAATTTATTTTTCGATGGTGGAAATTTATATATCGATGGTGCAAAGCGCAGCGTTGAGTTTCGTTACTCTAGAATGTAGAACGGAGTGTAAGTTAACACCAGGTTCCCTCTACCTATCCTGCTGTGTGCGAGATACAGCGTGAATCTGATAAAAAAATATTAATACTTTACCACACCGAAGAAGAGTGTATTGATCTCTGACACAGGTTGTATATATACTGTCGTATAAGGTGTGACTTTAGTATATATCTTTATACTCTAGTAAGGTACGTTTTAGTATCAATATAAGTATTGGATGAGAAATGTAATATTTTAAGGGATTTTTTTCTCACATGAATGGAATGGGAAAAAGAGGAAAAATGTGAAGGCAATTTTTGTATACATGTACTGACATCAAAATAAAGTGCAGCGTAGAGATACACTTTTCAATACATGTCTCAGAACTAGGACTGAAAAATGAGTAACAGAGAATCATATCACTAGGTTTTCTCGACCTGCATTTCTAAGAATATAGGAGTAAATTGAGTAAGATATGCTTGAAGTTAAAAAAAATATAAATATAACATAGAGGATATAAAAGAGGGAGAGTGGGTGCCAGAGAAATATGACATTCTAAGTTTTTTAAATATCGCACTTCACAAACTTTATATTTTGAAAAATCGTTTATTGCAGCTTTGAGCTTTTTTTATTTGTTCTCCTAAGAAAAATTAAGGATCCTTGAAGTTTTTGACGCATTGTCCTTATACTGCGCAAAGAATTTTTGGATTTATTGTTATTTACTATCGTGGGAAAAACAAGCTGGGCCAATTAAGAGCGAAAAATGTTGGCTCATATTTCTCGTTTTTGGCTAGTTGTACTATATAAGCATCATAGCACAGTTGGAAAGAGTTTACTGTACGTACTGTACGTACGTAAAAAAAAAATACGTAAGTATTAGTGATATCGATTCCACTTTGTAGATATTTTTCGCACAAAGTAGGGTGAGAATCTGTTAACCTAATGCTAAGACACTCCGTTCCCCATTAAGACACACTCGTTACCAGATACCTCGATTTTGCACCGTATTCTGCAGACATGCTGTGTTGAGTGGCGAAACTCAACGCCGCGGTTTGCCTCACTACCGTAGCGAGGAAATGAAAATATTACGTTTTCTCGAGTGGAAATCGAACACAGCCTGTCACACGCTGGTGCCCCTGCACCATGACTAAAGTTTTTTGATATTTTCATTTTTCTTCACTCTGGTATGAAGGCAAAAGCGCGGCGTTGAATCCCGTCAATCAACACTCAATATCTCTAAAATAAAGCAGAAAGTGGAGAACTGGGTTCCCTCTGCCTACCCTACTATACGCGGGATACAGCATAAAGCTGAAAAAATATGTAATGATAATAAAGTTTGTAGGATTTGTTTGTTCCAAAGATTTTTTGCACGATTTTCATTAATGTGCGCAAAAATTCTTGTGTCCACGCGCGCTATTGGCCTCTCGCCAACTGGCGTGACCAAGCTATAGGCTAGAGGCAGGCCAGTAGACGTGCAGTTAACTTGATTTACACGCCTGAAGATTTCTTAATGCCTGCATGGGTATGTGAGAGATATTAGTTGACTGGTTGGCTACCAAGTGTAAAGTTTAAATTTTGTGTAATAGCTTTTTGTATGTAAGTTGCTAATATAAGTACCTCATCTTCAACTTTGTCTTTTTGTCGTCTTTTTTTTAAGTCGCTTATTCGTTCTGTTACACAACATTAGTTTCATCTGCTGTCAAATGTCATCGTTTGTGTTTTTACTTTTTCTCCGTGTCATTGGCTGTAACAAGTCATTCGTTTTTTGTAAGAATTATATAGAATTATAACATAAGAATTGTATCCCTTAAGTAGAAAGATTTGGAGCCACCGCCGTTAGGGTTGAGTTTCTCAATACACAAGGACTCCACAATATATATATATTTACACGTGAAAGGATCGAACAACATATGTAAAAATTATTTTAACAAAGTATTTTCTTTTCATCAATTATTGTAATTTTGAATACTATTATTTATACATGTGTCAATTGTAAAGTTTTTGTTCTAAGAAATTAAGTAAAATGGTGTTTATTTCATTACAACGAATATTTGCAAATCAAATTTTAGATTGATTTTATTCACAAAATTTCGTATTTCAATTGAAATTGAAAAACTGGATATTTTTGGTATAAAAAGTTTTTATATAAAGTCTCTTGCTTTCCACTAATGGAATTTTTATTTCTTTGCTCCACTACTAATCCTATAAATTGTAAGATTTAAATAATTTATTAAGTTTAATTACATTTAATAAGAAATGTTTCTCAATTTTATATAACGTCTTTTAAAACATGTGTAAATTTTTTAATTATTTTCCAGTACTATAACATAAATGCCCAGCGTCATTGGGTACTTGCCAAGTGCTGTATCACTGATAAGAGAGAGGCTAATGACCTATTTAATTCTGCGCTAACTTAACTATTGTATTATTATATACTATGTAAAAAAAAGTGTACAGTAAAAGTAATAATAAAAGAGAACAGTACATGAAAATAAAACCAAATAACCTCGATAGCACTATGTATGTGTACCGAAACTTGAAATTCATATAAACATGTATAATTAATATATATACATGTATATTTTTCCTTTCATTATATATTTTACTCTTGTAATCTTCTAAGCCACATTTGTTTGTATAACAGTCTAAATAAACTTATCTTTGTAATAATTTTGACGATCTCTTCACAGTGTACAAAGTTCTTGAATAAAATTACTTAAGAATTTGGGCACAGTTGGTATTTAAGTGGTGGGATTTTTTGATCGAAGATTACAAATGTATACCATTCAAAATTGTATTGCATTATTCAGTTTGGAAAAAACCGCCCTTAGGAGTCGTTTGGCGAAGATCCTCGAGCTTTATGCCAAATATATTCAAAGAAGTGTGTGTAGATGACAGTGCACGTTTAATATTCAAAAACGTATCAAACTTTGAGCGGCTTAGAAATGCAAAACTAGTAGTAGTTAACTTAAGGGAAGCTCTCTTTCGAGATTCAATTATTTTTTTTTATAATCTAGTTTATTTCTTTTGAAGTTGTTATATTGTACAGTCAGCAAGCATGTTATTGAAATTTCAATAAAATAAATTTACCTTAAAAACTGATAAAATAAAGCAAATTACTTTTATCAACGTCATGAATTTTCGAAGAAAATCAATATTTTATTGTTTCATAAGAATATTTACGACGTTTCAGTTAGTTATTGAGTATATACGCTTAAAATTTAGAGTGCTTTATTAGCACGCAAATGTTTGAAAAGCCTTGAGCATGTCGAAGTCTTGTCTTACGTACCTATTTACTATATCTTTATAGATATACTAGTCGCAACATCTATTGTGATTCTATTAGGTGGGTAAAAAAATCTTCTAGTTTTTTTAGTTTAGTTTTGGCTTTAAAACTCGATTTTCTATCTAGCCGCTTAATTTTTCACATCTGAAAAGCTATCGTTTGTTCAGGTCCAGGTCTTTCTCTGTATTAGATTTTAAAATGCGCTTAGCTGTTGTAAACACTTAATAAAATTTGATTTATAATGAATCGTCCAGGAGGTTGCACTGGATATTTTTTTTTATTTTGTACTTCCTTGATAGTATGATTAAGCAGTAGCTTGTAACTGTAAGGACCAGAGTATATATTATTTACATGTTGAATATAAACATATATATATAGCAAAAAACGTCTTCATATGAATGATAAGATTTCTTTAAATATATAATATATTACAACTACACACGTGGTCCGTGTCTATTTTAGACTTTTTCAAAATTGACAGCTATTTTTAGGCTGTTTTTAGGACTAGACATAAGGTCTAAAACCACCTTAAATAAACAAGATCTAGGTTTATAATTTATAAGAGCTCCCAGATATTTGGATTGCCTTTTACTACATAATTTACTTGATGTCAGTCAAGTATTCTTGATTTTACATGGAACTCGTTTCTTTCTCTTTTAACGTTCCGAACGTGTAGAAAACAAGTTATACTGTATAAGAGATACACAGTAGGAAAATTCATAAAAAAGTAACGAGAATAAAGTGACATTTGACTTTGTTTATATTTAACTCGACACAAGTACACTGCAATGAACTAACAGGACGTGTTAATTTACATTAGAAGTGATTACGTAATAAGGTAATAGGAACACCTACTCTTCCTGCTCGTTTGTAAAATTTAATACTTATTGTATTAAATTTTACAAATTTGTATTTTTTTATTGTTGTGTTTTGTTTAAAATATTTTTAAATTAATTATTTTTGTACTCCCACCACGTGTCACAATATTTAATATTATTTGTCATTTGACAGAAATAAATAGTTATAGTTATCGTATTAATAAATTGTTTGGATACTATCATATTGAAGTAATAAGCGACGAGATTCATTAATAAAGTCCGTAACATAATTAGGATAAAATTAATATCAAACAATATTTCAGCTACAAACAGATTATATCGGCTTTAATTATGAACGAATGAACTTTTAATTATGAAACTAATTTAGCTGTTACAAATGTATTTAATTTTAACAAACATCATATTGTTGGTATTTTTATAAATATTCAAAACAACATTAGCTTTCAATAGAAGATATAATGTTTAAAATATACAATTTCTTGCTCTGGAAGACGCTCAAGAAATCTCTCAAGACGAAGCGCGGTGAAATATAAAATATAAGAAACAGCTTAATTAAGCTAAGTTTATTTTAGGGTCCAAAATTCTTTCCATTCCTAAATTTTGAGAAATTTTAGAGCTTCCTTACACTCCAAAGAAACTAAACGGGAACCGATTTTTCTACGCAATTAATAGATTTTCCGAAATGTCTAGTATAACGCAATATAACAAGATTTTATTTTCTTAAAACTCACACAAGCAATCGCATCGCATGCGAAAGTTTGCATTTATATAATCCTTCTGAAGCAGTAAGTATATCATGTTGAATTAACTTTAACTTCCAAGAAAACTAACAAAAAGTCAAACTAACAAACATTTTCGTTTCAACTCGTTCTCTCCGTAGCAAAATACTAAACTTTTGTATTAAAGTCACGTGCTCGGACTCACAATGAACGCTTTCAAACGTAGCTTAGTATAAACGCTTAATGAAGTCTTGGACTTTTTGGTTTAATTTATGAGAAAATGTGAAAATTACATAATACAATTACGTTATTTTTACCCGCACGTAAGATAGGCAAAGTTAACCTAGCGTTAAAATACTCCGTTCCTATCAAGGCACTTTCGTTAACCGTTTTTCGTCGAACTCTCGAAACATTGCTTGTTGTGTAGTGGAATTATGACCTACTTACTTGTAATGATTCTCTTTGACTTTATGAACAATGGGTTCACTTTTATGAGCATAACATGTCGCCTGCAACTAAAACGATAGGCTATTTAAAATTCTATTCTAAAAATAAAACGAAATGACTCACTTTATTCTATAAATATATATTTTTTGTAACCAACAATGTAATAAATTAATTAGGTACACGTTTCATATGAAATTTACAAATATTTTGCGGCGATGAGTTTTACCATGTATTAATAAAATGTAGAGAATTTGAGAGGAAAGTGGTATCTGATTTTTTTGATACTTGCTTACTCTACCTTATTTAGCCTTAGAGCGTAAAATTTACAAAAAAAAAAAAGAACTGTATTTTTAAATTGGGACCGGAAATTGAATCTGCTTTCAATTAGCTATAGTTATAGCTATGAAGTAAATACGTACTTGTTATATAAATTACTAAGAACTTAAGACTTTCCTTACTCAAGTAAACAATAGATCTTATGTATCTACAATTAAGATTTAAAACTAACGACGTCTTTAGTCACCTATACTACACTAGTAGTATGAGGCGTAAATTTTTTATCTCTCATACGTTCCTGAGATAAAAAGTAACTTTTTAAAGATATGTAGAAAAAGAAAGGTCAAGTTCAAGATTCTTTCTTCAATATAATAGTGCTGCGGTGTGTTATAAATATACCTATTATTTAGCTAGAAGTCAAATAATTTTATTCAAAATGAGAAGTTTCATGCTTAATTTTTTGAACGTCATACAATTTACCACCAGTTAACTAAAGTTAATGCCTGAGAAGAACCGGAATAAGAAAGTCAGTTTTTTTTAATTCAATTTTATACAAATACATATTTAACTGAGGCCGTCGTGGCACATCAGCACAAGGTGTGACTAACGCGACGTTTGTGTGTTCTATCCCCACTTGAAGAAGTGAAATATTTATTTACGTTTATATTTCCATTTCTTCGCTCATGTATCGAGGCAAAGCGCGGCGTTAAGTTCTGCCACCCAGCATGCCATACCTCTAGAACGATGGCCTCACTTAACTTTTCTTGTAGAAAGCACCTAAATAAAACAATGAAGGTATAACACACAACTTAAAGACAGTAAACAGTTGTTCAAGGAACAACAGGATGCCACCGCCGATTACCTTTTATTACTCAATTTGAGCAAACGATAGTCATTTCTAAAAACGTTTTTGGCTAGACTAAAGGTTTTCTTGTAAAACTTCTAATAGATTTGTTAAAAGTGAACATAGAAAATACAATACTTTGAATTGTATTTATATGGAACTATACATAAAATTGTATCGATATTGAGGGAGTATGACATCAGACAGATGTGAAGGTTGTGAGTTTGATTCCCATTCGGGGATTATATGTGAATTATTTAAATTTATCGGGACTGATGTATAAAGTGCGGTGTTAAGTTTCACTACACAACACGTAAATTAGCTGGAAAGTGGGGAACGGAGAACTGTACTACTATACGGAAAAAGTTAACTTGTTTTATTATCCCCAGAGCGAGGAAATGAACATAATTCGATACCCCAAGTGAAAATTAAACCCACAACCAACGCGTTTAAAGTCGTACTCTGTCTTATTAAAATCATTTGTATGTAATTATGCAAAATTTGCCCTAAATATTGAAAAATAGTAATACACCTCAGTCTTTGTCCTTATTTTTTATAAAAAAATCGGTGATTTATTATTAAGATTTCTCTGATCTACGGACAAAGTTTATTTAATTTTTAACATTGGAACAGTCAATCTCCATTTCTTTGAAAATCTAAAATCCGGTACATATTATGTATGTCTAGTAACCTTGAGTTTGTTTACTCGTGAATATCGAAATTATGGATTTATACTACAAAGATTTATAGCTTTAGACATATTTGCAGGAGTGTCATCGTAATTATTAATAGTCCACGAGTTGAATTATAGACAAAATCAATATGTGAATAGATAGCACTAACACTAGATTCCCTCAGCATACGATGTCATGTATGAAATAAGCCTTAACAACTCTGCATCCTGGCTGTCTGGGACTGGAGGACTGTCAGTGCACCCTCCAGTGATTGTTATAAATGAAGTGAAATTGACACTAGAGAATGAAAGGTCGTAGCAGAGGGAAGTGGGACCGCTCCCGCTCCCGCTGACGCTGCTGCTGACGCTGCCGCTGACGCTGCCGTCAGTTCCATAACCGACCCCGAGATGAATGGCTGAAATTTACTTCGCCTACTCTTGTACTCAGCATATATTGTCTTGAAGTCTTCTGCCTCTGCGCCATGACTAACCGAAATTAACATTTATCATTTTTTTTCTACATTAACGTCAATAAATTATAAAAAAAAAATATTCTGAATAAGTTTTATATAAAATAATGAATAACCTTTACATTTCAATAGCAATTAATATTTTTATTTGTATGCATATATGCTTGTAAATGATCCATTGTTAACTTAACAATTGTATGTAATTACTTATTGTTATATTTTCACGATTGGCTTATATTTTACAAAGATAGTGTGAAATGTAGTAATTATTTTCTCAATCATTCCCTTTATTGTAAATTTACGGATATCTTCCCGTTTCGCACGCATTTTGTTCGAGGACTTGATAAAAATTCTTAAGTTTATATGTTTTTCAAATGAATAAGCTTTAGAACAGATCGAAAATTTACTGCCTAAAAATGGGCAGCAAATAAACAATGAAAAAACAATGTGCTAAGCATATTTTTTTAGACTTTTGTACCCAAAGGATACTTACAAAAATATTTAAGGGAACACAGAAAACGTAATTTTTTATTTAAAAAAAATTACGTACAGAAAACGTAATTTTTTGCCGTTTTTATAGATTATTTCATACTATTGTACGAAACCATCAGTGCGCGAGACCGACTCGCATCTGCCTAGGAGATCAGTGCCACGCTCCGATTCACTACGAGGCAATAAAACTAATTTATTACCCATAGAGTAGATATCAAACTCAGAACCAATGAATGTACTTGCTGCTGTGCCACGATGGTCAAAAATGGTTATATAATAGACGTAGCACAAAACGGTTTTTCTATGCGTTACATAAGATTTTTGCAGTTCATTTTTCATAAGCAATGTTAAGTGAAATTGACATTTCATTGTTCCAGATAGCATCACGCTTATTGAAATATTGAAATTCTGACGTGACACGACGACTGAATGATGACGCAATGGAATGTCGAATGTTTATTATTTTCACATTAATTTAAAAATCATATTTATATAGATTTTATATAGATTTATTAGATTTTATATAGATTTAATAACCCTATGAATTGTGATTTCTTTAATAATGTCAAAATACGCATTTTTACTATAATAAACGGCCATATTATTTGTAAGTAAATTCAGAAATACATTTTTTTAGAATATCATGGGGCCGTAGAAGTAGGTTATATTATTTGAATTGCAACTGGATAAGTCCCAGCATTCTTAAGATAAAGGCTCTTGACAGACAGACAGACAGACGGACAACAAAGTGATCTTATAAGGGTTTCTTTTTTCCTTGAAGTCGCTGTATGGAACCCTAAACACATTTGCACAATTCAGCTATTTTTTTTAAGTAAAAATATCGTTGGCACTTACACATTGGCAGAAATATACCCGTGATTAGGATTGGAACCCACAACCATGACGACCTAATTGCTTTATTCATTTCAACTCAATATCACGCACAATGTCCCAAAATCTTAATTTGTAATATATTTTGATACAATTTCGGAGTACTATCTCTTCATTTGTACGCTTGCTGAGTTATGTATGCAAAGTTTGGTAACCAGATTCCACTTAGGTATATAAGTTACGTTCAATCTAAAGTTCAAGCAATTCAGTCATTAAGTCAATAAGTTATTTATAGTTGTTGGAACAAATATCTCTAAATTCCCAGCTTTACACATTAATTCAATCACAATATGAAACTACCGCACGAAATACTATCGAAACTATTAAGCGCTTTGACATAACACACGCTTTGGTAAGTATATAAGTAAATTGAAATTGATTTGTATAGCATTGGCATAGATTTTCGTGTGAAAAAGGTTTTATTCTTTTTGTTTGTTTTTATTTTTATATAAGACTAGCGACCCATTCGCATTCCATTATGCAGGTTCATTTTGTCTAACATGGGAGGCGGGCACAAGTGCTCTGGCGTCGAGGCAAAGAGCGGCGTTGAGTTTCGCCACTCATAACAATACCTCCAGAATTCTGCAGAAAGTGGGAAGCGGAGTGTCTTTATACCAGGCTCTCTCTGCTTACCCTGTTGCATGTAGGATACAGCGTGAAGCTAAAAAAATGCTTAATTCAGAAGTCCACGTAGAACCCATGACATCGGTTGACATTTGATGTGCTATAAATCCTCTAAAAATTTCCCAAGAGGTTTACATATAGAAGGCTACATAGCCAGTGAAAAATTCGGCCTATTTTTTTGTAAAAAATCTCAACACATGAATGGAATCTTATAGCAGTGTTAAAGAAAATAACGTCACACTAAATAGTCTCATTTTCTGTCACTTTAGACCGTCATATCTAAAATATCGAGCCCGCCATTTATAATATCGAGACCTTATATTGCTTTAATTTTCTGTTGAATGGATTTGGAAAGTAAATTTAATTAATTATTAATTTTTTACAGGCCATGCGCTCTTAATTCATAATACACAAGTAATTAATTATACGAATAAATGTGAGCTTTATTTATTAATCAAATATATATAATGGAAGTAGAAATAAGTCATATTCCACTGAGTCGGAATCGAACCCACAACCGCGCTTTCAAACAGATCGCCGCTGTGCCACGATGACTTCAAGTATAAATTTATTTCATATACAATAAGTGTATAAAATATAATTTATATTTTATATAACATTGTTTCTTATTTTATAAGTACCTACGCATTTCTTTTCTTTTTCCATTTGTGAAAGTAAAAAAGCAAATTTTGCTATTCGTGAAATGAAAATATTAAAATTCAAGCATATTGTGCACCTTAGAAGCCATCTGGCGGGGTTGTTGTAGACATCCCTTTGTGGAATAGCAGCTCTCTTTACACGACTACTTTATATTTATTATGGGTTTTAAGTAAGACAGTTAATATTTATTATGATTTTTTTTAAAAGTAAATTTTAGATTCAAATTTCCAATTGAAACCAGCTGTGACGATTACTGAGACTAGTATGACGCAGTGGTATAAAGTCTATAACCGCGATGGCTGTGGGTTCAATTTCCAGGAGTGGGGAATTGAATTTATTTTATTACTTCGTTATAAAATTTTTAACATTATAGTAAATTAGAATAATGCCACTATATAAGAAATTTTTCCCTTATAAGATATTTTATCTGCTTTTTTTTTGATCTCAAAAATAAGAGCTTACTGGTCTTTCTACTTAAGTACGGGACGTCTTAAACATTCATTTGATTGTTATTTGAACTTTTAATTTTATAACAATACTTTTCAAATAAATCTATCTAAATATCTGAAAATTCTCAAATAATATAATAGTTATATGATATTTCTTCATTCACTCATCTAGTCAATTTTCCTAAAATTTAACATTTTATGGCATGTACATACAAATGTGAACGACAACGGGTATCATAAAGTAGGTGTCGGTGTCGCTCCCTTACAGATATCGCCCCGTGTCTGACTGTGCCTAGCACTATTATTATGGTAATGGCAATTTAATTATGAATGCCGTCTGACATTGTATTATAGAGAGAATTGAAAATTAATATTTAAATTTGACAAAAATGTAAAAAATTTTGTTCATATATTGATTTTGTTTTGTAAATGATTAGAACTGTCTTGAGGTTGTAGTAAATAGTGATATTTATTTTCTGTTCAAAGAAACACACAAAAATATTAATTAGCATATCCTAGATTTATATTTGTATACAATCAATATTGTCTTTAATATATCAAAATGATTTTAGGTCTATATAGACTTTATATTATAGAGTCAATAGTTATGACTACGACGTAACATGCTGAAGGGAACGTGAGAAACATGACATGTATACCAAAATATATTAGAGAACGTACAATTTGAAACGCTATCTTTTATTTTTCTTTTGTAGATATCCTTTTCAAAAGAAAATATACAGAGGAAACTAGTTATATAGAACTAGTCACATAGTTATATAGAAAATAGTGTCACAGTCGAGACATATATCATTGAACGCATCGTTTGGGTGGTAAGAAATATATCTTTTTCATATCGATATTTCTTCAATACAGCCCTACATATCGCTAATAATAAATTTGTTATACATTTTCTTTAGTTAAATAGCTTTTTAATGCTTGTGATTATGTGTAGATACTTGTAGAGAAAGAAACTAAGCTCAGGTCCACGTTAAGCCTCTTCAAATGTATATATTTTATATATACCATTTGAAATATGAGTATATTTGTATTGGATATAAATCTGTCATGGTGTATGTCAACGGCTGTGGGCTCGATCTGGGGGAATGAGTAATTAACGTTTCTTCATTCTGATAACTAGACAAAGCGTTGAGTGACGCGCTGAGTGCGCAATATCTCAAAACTTGAACAGTCCATGAGATACTGAGTGTCTTAACACTACATTTTCCTTGACTACCCGTTATATTATGCGGGGTACAGAGGGAAGCTAAGAGAACATAAATAAATAGACAAAAACAATGGCTTGACTCACACACACATTAATTATTAAGACAATGAACATAAAAAATATTTACATACCCTATATCATCTACATACTAACTGCTAACCGGGTGAATGAAGATTGGCATATTACGATTTAAAGAGAGTATATAATAAGAGTGTGTTCACATCTGACCTTGCGTAATATATACTGGTGTCTAGTCGGACGAATCAATTTGTATCGATTTGAATGGAACCTTACCTTACACGTGAGGTAAGATATCTTTACTTGGACAATAATGTTTGTATATTTTTTCGTTTACACGCTATGGTAGGCTAAGCGCAGTTTTGAATACCATTATTCAATACATAATTTCTGGATTGGATAGGAAGTGAGGAACGTAGTGTCAGCTCTAGGTCCTCTGTGCTTAAGGTAAGCCCAATAAATGCGGTAAATGCGGGAAATCCGTAAAACTAAAAATATTTTTTAATCTAATGGAAAGTTTTCACTATCTTAAAAAATAGTTTGATGTACTCGTTCTGAGGTATTAAAAAAAGTAGAAAAAAAAAATCGCCCATTGTGTGATTAATGGATATGTTTGGGTTAAGTAAGCATTACCATACTGGAAGATGACAGACATTTGTATTGAAGATAATTTATAAAAAAGTTTTCTCTGATTGTGAAACGAATCTTCACACACCTATTACGAACTTTACAATGTCAATGTCTATCCTAAGAAGGCCATAAAAATCAAAATCAAATCAGTTTCACGTTGTACCCCGCACACAGCAGGGTATGCAGAGGAAACTTCTGTGTTAAGACACTCCGTTCTCCACTTTCTGCCGAATTCTGGACGCATTGCGTGTTGAGTGGCAGAACTCAACGCCGCAAGCCCACAAAAATTATTACAAAAAATTTTTTATATTAAAATCCTTAAAAAAAATTCAAGCATAAATAAATTTGAAATTCATATAAATATCTTGGATTACATTTAAAATCCGAAATCCGAAATTAAAAGCTTTTTGGATAATTAATTACCAGGTAGTCATTTTCTCGTTACTTTAATGAGGACCTTGGATGTTATTGTAGAGATGGAGAAGACTGAACAATAGGTGACGGTAATAGGCTTTTCAATTTTCTTTAACATTTTGTACGAAGCTAGCGAACGAAGTATCTTAACACAGAATTCATTTTAAATCACCAAATTATTTTGTATTGAAATGTAATAGATTATTTCCATTAAGCAGTGCATAAACGGTGGTTGTTCGTTCGATTTTGAGTTTAATAGACGGGACGGAAAATGTTACTGCATTTTCTATTTATTATTATCTTTCTCTTTATTTTTTATTTAACGAGACAGATTAACGGACGCTTAGATAGCATCTATGTACTGGGTTCTACTCTGCTGTGTAAAAGATAAAGCGTAAAGCTAGAAGAACATAGTTTCAGTTTTGTAGCTCAAATTAACTAATAAATTAACTTAAATATTTTTTTTTCAGAAAAAAGGCTTATCCGTAATATCTTATTTGTATACGACTTGTCGTATAAACGGCAAAAGGGCGAATGTTCTAACTTCTCTTTTTCCATACAATAATACAAAAACTCGAAACACGCACAGAATCAACGATCTAACATAAATAAATTATTGAGGATTAAGATGTAGGAGGTGTTTTAAATTTCATGAAATTGTTCGATATCAATAACAATCGCACATAGTAGATTACTATAGAGTTTTTTAGTTTTACGATTTATTCCGTGGATAGCAGAGTACAGAGTATCTTGACGTTGGGTTCCTAGGTTCCCTCAGCATACCCTGCTGTGAGTGGGATACAGCGTGAACTTTAAGGAAACAAAGTGGCGGATGATGCCTCGTAACATATAATTTGCATATATAGTTGTTGAATTACAATAAGCTGTGTAAGCATACATACGAGTACATGGCTGTTTGATTAGTATAAGCTATCTCAAATTGATATTGGGCTTGCAATTTACGATATTAGATTAATTATAGTCGTATGTTATTAAATTATAGATAATAAATAATAACACGTTTACACGCGGCCAGGAAGTCACATAGTCTGATGAGAAAGATTTTCTATGACAGTGAATATAAATTTTAAGAGCCAATAATTTAAAGACATTTAAAAGGTATCTACTATCTGTAGGTATTTTTGATACCTAATTTTTAGTTTATCTTTGACCCTACTATATGCGAGGTACAATATTTTTTTTCTTCGTGAAGTGAAACGAGTGTTTCACGTTAATTAAGTCACAAAAAATTCTGTCATGTGAGAGATAAAACGCCTCTAATTCTCAACAAAATGCACATTAACCCCGGCTTTTGCCCGGGTCTACCTACTCTATTTTGTAAGGTTTTTAGCCAAGAGCAGTTCTAACCATAGAAGCAGAATCGTGGTACTAAAATGCCACTGGTGTGGCATCTTTCCAGTGTTTAAGATATGGTTAAAAAGATAAGTAAATATGAGAACACCAAGTGAGCCCAATGATTTCCACGCTTCGGTCGGAATGCCGTCAGTTCCTAATGTTTTTCTTCAGATATGCGGGAAGTGGATCAAAAATGGGAAGCTAAAAACAAATTAAAAATCTTGAACTTAACTAATAATAACAATCCAATTCGGATGATACTTATAATAGAATGTACCTAGTAATATTATAAAGTTGAAAAGTTAGCTTAATTGAATTGACTTAGATTGCATTAATTTCAGAAGATAAGAATTAAAAAAGCTTTAAGTCTGACACGGTGCTTTTGATTGATTTGGTCAATATACAACAGACATGTCTAACAAATTTTTGTATTTATTTGAAATTTATTAATTCAAGATATCGATGTCAAAATTTGTTTTAGTTTTATATAACTTATACTGAACATGAAACATGAAACCAAATTAGTATAGTAAAATTCTGAAAAGAAAAAAGATTCTCAAATTACGTCAGCTAAGATTGTTGTCGAGGGCCTCCTCTAAAGGAAAGTGGAACAAGTATTTTACGTTAATTAAGTCACAAAAGATGCTGCCGTGTGAGAGATAAAACGCCACTAATTTTCAACAAAATCTAGTATAAGCACATTTTTGTAAACATCGTATTTTAAAGATTTCTTCCCTTAGACATAATAGTTTTTGGACTTTGACATTTAAATTTATTATGATCCTCTTAGCAGGGTAACTGATATATACTGTAATAAGTAATTTAGTTTAGACATACATTATAAATATGTATATTTTATTAATTCTGATTAGCTTTATTGAGATTTGATCCTAAGTAGATATCCTTTTTATTTCATTATTATAAAGATAACTTTTATATTAGAGGATTTGCCAAATTGTAGTAATATACTATTTCATCTTCACGCTATATCACGCACATAGCAGGGTAGGCAGCGGGAACCTGGGAATCTAGTGATACCGTATTCATTAAGGTACTACCGTTCTCAACGTCTAATAATTTATACTTATTGTTATAGCTAATGTTTTCTTAATTTTTTTCTCTCTACTGGAATATTCGGAAAAATCACACTGTTAAAAAATGAATACCCTGAACATTAATATATAATGCTAAAAGAGAGAGAGCACTAAATTACTTTTTCAATATTTAATAAGACAAGAAAACTTTAGCATAATTGCGTTAAACTTGTTCAGACTTTAATATTAAAATGGTATGTTTTTGTTCAACGCTCATATGCATGGTGTTCATTCATGGCTTTGACTGACCCTCCGATAAAAATTATGATTGACTTTTTTTATATTTTAGAAAAAAAAAAACAAGAAAAGGTATCAATTTATAATAATAAAATGATTTTGTACTTTATAAAAATATATGATTCAATTACGTGACTGTACCGACAGTATGTTGTCACCTGTCATACCTTTATTTCTACCAATACTAATGTAGCCAATATCTGCAGCTCTAAAATATAATAAAAATATTATTAAGTTTTTCAGTCAATGTGCGAGATACAGCATAAGGCTCGCGCACCAAAGTTGAGTGCCATTGTCTATGAAAACGGCAAAGAAATTGTTTGTTGTATAGGAACATCATCATCATCATCATCGACAAACATCGATCTTCCGCTGTTGGACATAGGTCTTACCCAGTTCTCAGGTGTCTTTACGCCGTCGGTCCATCTAGCAGGTGGTCGTCCCACCGGACGTCCCACTTGACACGCTTGTCATCCGCTTCTTCAATGGTGGCTTTTGATGCATGAGAGAAGTACAGCCTCTATAGAAAGTCTCGGCTTCTAGGTGTAGATCTAGTTTTGATGTAATGACGACCATCGGATGTCGTTAGCTTCGCAAAATTACTCCTTCCCAATTGCTTAGCAAATACTTTCAAAGCAATGAAAATATGAAATATTACATTTTCTCGACTGGGAATCGAACCCACGACCTTTCACGTTTACGGTCACACGTAGTAGCTCTGGGCCACGATTGGCATCAATGCTATGTGCTTTTGAAAAAAAAAAACATCGTAAACATTTTTTTTTATATTGTTTTCATTAATGTATTAGTTAGATGCAGATGTACAATGTTAAATATTTTGCTATAATTTTAATTTAGTAAAAGCTGTATTAAAAAACTCCCCATGGACTAAGTTAAGTTGATATATAACTGTCAAATGTCAAGGAATAAAATATATACTAATAAATAATAATCTTATTAAAATTTAATTAGACTTTGCGCGAAAATTTAAAAATTTTAAAGTTTTTTTTTTGTTTTTTTATATTATTATTTTGTTTTTGTATATCTAGTAAATATATATATAATATAGAAAATTTTTGAAATAATCTACACAAATGCATGTGCATAACACTACAATTAACAATTTTTATGTAATTCCATCAAATGTTTGTATGTACGTCACAAGTTTTTTAGTTTAATGGAGAAAGCTCACGCTCGTCTTGACGGCGCCGCGCACTGCGGTAGAATAACCACGCATGCGTGATATTGGAAAGGTTTACTGAACTTTATTTTGTAAGTAATAAGGTATATTTTTGTGTGTGTATAAGCTTTGTAAAAGCTAAGGGTTCCAGGAAAATGCTTCCAGGATTGAATGCAGTGTCAATTGTGTATTGTATTTGGAATTAGTGGTATGAAATATAAATTTTCTTCTTTTTTCTTTTTTTTAATAGAATGATATAAAATGGTAATGTGACGCCATTGAATAGTATCCGACTCTAAATTTGACATTTATGGGTTTGATTTCCAATTTTGGTATTAAAGCCCGCTAGTTCAAGTGAAGTATCACATGAAAGCTGGTTAAGCTAAGCCTGAATTCCAGAAAAAGCTCAAGACCTTCAATTTTTGTACAGAAACCTCGGAAGGCGAGCTCGACTCGTGCTTGTCTTGATTTTTTCTTGCGTACTTCGATGACAAAAACGAGGATACCTTAAAACTAATTTGTGACATCTACTGCTAGAGATAGACTTCCCCAAGGATTTTCATGATAATTGGTTCGGCCCTGCCCGCATCCATCTTCTTTTGGCGCCCACATGAAATGTATAACAATTTAAATATTTAAGTAGGTAAATAATGTAGCTTCACTCCATATGTCGCATATGAGAGGGCGGGTAGAGGTATTCTAGTGTTAAGATCACTTAGATCTCATTCTCTCTCTTTCTCTCTCTATGTTTAACTATATATCGCTCTATTACTATATTGTTCAATATCATAATAAACTTATGAGTATGGTATCGTTAAGAGTAAGTCGTATGTCATATTTTTATTACACATGATTAAATTAATTTCTGAGTCGTCACATCGTTCGCCGTATCGACTTTAATACTTATAAAAGTTTTAAAGTTTTCATAGTTCTTTCATGTCATAAGCCCGGTGTTGAGTTCCGCCACTCAACACGAAAAGTGGGGAACAGAGTATATTAACACTAGGTTTCCTCTACCTATTCTGCTATGTGTTGGATACACCGTGAAGCTTATCCGTGAAGCTGAAAACTTTAATAATTACAAATTATGTATAGAAACAGGTATTAAGGTGACAAAACTTAGTTGAAATTCTTGAATAGTTCTTAAATGGCTGCCTTTTGCCAATACTTAATTTTTTTTTGATTTCATATAATTACCATTATTTTGTAGAACTGCTGGAAGATTATGTCTGTATAATCGACCATTTTTCAAGAATTTTCTTTTTTAACACATTCATGAGGCGTCTCATAAAAATAGGGACCGTACAATGTAATTCATCCCACAAATGTACAATGGGTTTAAGGGCGAGTGACATTCAAGGCTATTCCAGTAAGACCACTTCGTTATCTTCAAAATATTTTTTGAAGATAACGCTATTGTTTGACCAGATTGATTTAAATTATCACTTACTGCATAATAATTTTAGTGAAAGTTATACGTTACTTGAAGAAAGCCTTCACTAAAAGTATATTATGATGATATATCTGACTTAATAATTTATTGTGTCAGATACATTATTAGATGGACAAAACATTTTCGTTCGTTTTAATATTTTATATTACATATATGTTACAATTTAAGGAACAGTAGAAGTTTTATTAAGAATAGTCCAGTAGTTTATGAAATATATTGACATATTTTTCTCTTTCATTATTTCCTCGAGAGATATTTTTTTTAAGATACATAATTGAGAATTATCTGTAATGTACGCGAACATACCCTGAATTGGCTTGATGCCATATAAGCAGTGTCTTCGAATGGCCAAGACCTTTTCAGTTGAACTAAAAATTTAAATAAGAGACGTGTATACATGCATTAACGATTTTAACAATCTTTTATATTTTGAAATAAATGTTTTGAGGCTTCTTGGTTTTAAAACAACAATATTATTTGAGATCAGAATTCGTAACTTTTTATTTCAATAACATCATAATTACACTATTTTTTATTTTTCTACCTTTTTATCAAAAATTAATTAGGATATCGCCACGGTTATCATAATTAAGACAGAAGCAGCCAATGAACTTCGATAGAGGCTATCGATACTTTCTGGGAACTTGATCAAGCATACACTATGGCCATGGTTTTCAAATAAATGAATGGGATTCAGACGAATGAGGGGATTCAGATAAATCGCTTGATAGTAAATTAACCACTTTGGAGCCATAGTCATTCATAGAACCGTCAGAATTTTCGAAGAAGAAATAAATATAATTCACTCCCTCAAATAGGATTCGAACTTATAATACCACAGCCGAGTTTACAGCCAGACGCTGTGCCGATGCACCACGATGTCCTTTTTCTGTCGTTCCCTGCTAAATGAATGAATGAATGAATTAATACTGGAATAAAAATATTTTTTTCCCTGACATACATAAAAATTTTATCAGTCTAAACTCGGTCAACTAGAAACCATGTATGTATGACATCACGTTCTATTCATCTGAATATTCGTTGTTCTAAGCTTTTACTGATTTCTGAGCTACCTCTAGAGAATACATACGTGTACGTACGCTACGTGTAATAGAGATATTTGTTAGGACATAGGCAATCTGGGAACCTAATATCACGAGTTAAGTGGCGGAACTCAACGCCTCGCTTTATCCGTTACCAGAGCAAGTGAAATGGGAACCGAATCCACGACTCGTAGCGTTTACAGCGGCGCGCTTGTGTCTCTGCACCACTACTGGCCTCTATATTGTAAATATTACATCAAAAATTGTGTATAAAGTAATAAAATGGGTAAAAATCGTTAGATAGCAAATGTAGTGCAATTAGCATTAATAATACGACTGTACAATAAAATTTTATAGTTTCCATTAAGCTGTAATCACCCATTTTAGATATAAGTTAAAATTATATTGCCAGTAATTTTAATATATTAAATAATTTAGAATAGTAGAAACATTAATACGTTAGCAGCCAGTTGTATTGAATAAGATGTTTCTTACATCCAATTGAGAAGATTGAAATGAATGCTTTTCAGAATCACACGTTTTCCATAACAGGATAGGCAGAAGGAACTTGTGTAGAATAGAATGTTAAAAAACTTATTGAACTGAAAGTGGAGAACAGAGTGTTAAGACTATTTCCTACTTTGAGTTGATCACAACTTATAAAATTAGAGAAATTTAGGTTTGCTTAATTTACTTATGTAATTAAAAATTTCTGAAATGAACTACAAATATAATATATAACGTTTTTTTAAATTAAATATATATAAATTTTCATTTTTAGGATTTTCACAATAAATTGAAGTAAAATATGCATAAATATTAATATCTTTTGACCACATACTTGAATATTTATTAATAACTTCAGCTAGGCACCTGTGCGCGATCTTGAAATAAATGATCTTGACAGACGACCAGATAGCCAACAATGTGAGCCTATAAGGGTTCCGTTTTAACATTGTGAGGTACCCTTAAAAAAACCCTAAAACATGTTTTTCAATATCTTCGTAGCACGTTCACTGCGATATTGGGTTGGTTAGATCCAATACTCAAATTTCCTTAGGTGAATTTTTTTACATTTTTTACATTTTATCACTGTTGATTTTTTTTTCATTCACAACATTAAAATTGTATTGACACGTCTACGAGCTAGTATGGCTGTACAGGTGGAATCGAACGAGTGTTTTCGACCCAGCAACGCACAAGTCATACTTCGGATCTAGGCAATAGACCCCATGCCGCACCCACTAAAAGTCGTCCAATTAGACTAACGCAGTTAAAGTATTAAATTTCAGTATTATATATTTTATTACTTTCTTTTTTTTTTAAATATTTCTTTTGTCTATGAATAACAGAAATACTTTTAACATACATAAACCTGTTCAACGTTTTATGAAAGTCTTTATTTGAAGATTTCCGAAGTATTCGACACAAGAATTCCTATATCCGTAGCTTTTACAAATTTCTCTCAAAGATATTGCTAAGGTAGAATAAATCCTCTAGAGCGACCGAATTTAGTGGATCTTTTTTCCCGTATGAAAAGTATTTTTTTTTTGTGTTTTATATGAAAATTTTTAACCTACTGTGTGTTATTATAATAAACTAATAATTATATTACACCAACAACATAAACTAAAATTAGTAGATTAAGAGGTTTCGTCCCCATTTTTTGAAATATTGAAATTTTCATATGCCTGATCTGTTTAGCTAGAGTTGAATACCGGTAGGTAGGCTCAATAGACAATTTTATTGAACAAAAAAAAATAGAAAAAAAATATCTCAGTCCTTTTATTGTGATGTAATAAATCAAAAAAGGCTGATTCTCTAAGAATATGTTGCTTTACAAGTACCGGACCGATGATTTTTTTCTCTTTTTCTTATATATTGTAGAGGTGGTAAAAAGTAGGTCATCATTAGTAACCATAGCAGTCAGGTAATTACTTAGTAAGAAGTATATAAACTATATGAAAATAATAATTTATTATGCAGGCATTTCGTGAGAAACGCAATGAACACATATTCAATCATTAACGTATGGTAAGACCTATAATATGAATTATTGAAATAAAAATTGATTTTAAAGCTAATTACACAAATGCTATATTTACATACATTGTAATTTTTTTTTTAGCTTTACACTGTGTACATCGAGGTAAGGAATCTAGTGGTAAGACTCTCCGTTCTGCTGCCCTGCTATACCCTGCTATATGTGTACATATACATAGCGTAGCGTAGTCATCAACGAAATCAGCGTAACGTTTTTGAGAGCGTAAAACTCAAGTGTTTAGTGATCTTACCAGTGGGAATACAACATTCAACTACTGACCGCATAGATATCGCCACCACTGCGGTGTAATAAAGTAAATTTTCTTTTATATCAAAATAATTATATCCTATACGTGTCGAAATACTAATACAAAAATAACAACATCAAACTACAAACAAAACAATGAATCACGAGTTGTACCTACCTGCAAAAATAAATTTTCAACAACTTAAATAATACAAGAAACTAGAAAGTGGAATGAATCAACAACTGTAGAACTGCGACAATGGAATATAAAGCAAAGTATTTTATTTACCTCACCATTGCGGTATTTACCTTTGTTAAAGAAACTTATATAGTGGAGCTTTTGTTTTAGTCAAGCTGACCTGAGCTTTACCTAATACTACCTGCTACAGTTCTTCTAGATCTCTTTTTTTTTTTTTTTATGGGAGAGGACAAGGCAAACGAGCGTTCGGGTCACCTGATGGTAAGTGATCACCGCCGCCCACGACCCCATGCAACACCAGAGGAGCCACAAGTGCGTTGCCAGCCTTTTAAGGTGGAGATGAAGGGCACCGGGGCCCGGCATTACCTAATGCGAAACGCAGTGGCAAGGGCCACTACTTCACGCCGGTTTAAGATGCCGGGGGTGGTATTAAATCCGGTCGAGTCTGCCCATATTTCCTACTACTTGTAGGTAATATTTAGAGATCTAGAGGTCTGTTGTTGAGACCTTCGTGGCGCAGGGGCACTAGTGTGACTGTAACGGCGACGATTGTAAGTTGGACTTTGCCATAACGCAACGCCACGCCTTAACAGAACGAGCGAAATGAAAATATTAAATATTTCATTTCCTCGAGTTCGAATCAAACCAACACTGGTCGTGTCTACAGACGCACGCTTATGCTCTTACGCCACAACTGGCCTTCAAAATTACTTAAAAACTAAGAAATACGATGCGTTCAAATAACAGAAGCCTACCTTCGCTTTCCATGTCACCTGCATTGATTAGCTGTTCCCACAGTTTGGGTTTCCCGAGCGTGACACACGCACGTTTTAATTATAACGAATCGCAAGTTACTAGCACAATTTGATCGTTCGAACTAACTTGTACCTTTCATAGCGTTCGTTTCTACCTCGTTGCCTTATTTAATTGATTTTTTACCCAACTTTTGTAAAAGGAGGAGGTTATCGATTAGACTATTTGTTCTATATTTGTAACTAAAAACTTTGACCAGTCACCTAGTCTGTCTAGTCACCCATTTTAATTCTTTTCAGGGTTTCTTACTTTCATATGATCACTCTGTTGTCCGTCTGTTCGTCTGTCTGTCTGTCTATCTCTCAAGATCCTTTATCTCAGAAGCTTTTGGAGATATAAAGTTGCATACAGTCAGATCTACGGTTGGAATGAACTATTTTCTCGTTCTGGTAACGAGATAGTACTAAAGACACAGTGGTAATTTTTTTGTTCCCTTCTTGTGAAAAATGTGAATAATTAAAAAACAAGTATATTATTACAAGTATTTTTTTAAATTTTGTATTTGAACTCAAAACTTTCCTAGCAAACAGAATTTCATTGTCAAAGACATTTTTCAAGAAAATTTGTATATTTTTGTCAATTACGCAATGATTGATGACTCAATAACGTAGAACGAACGACACGAAGTGGCTTCGTCGTCGAGTTCCTAATAAGAAAAATATTAAAAATCACTGAGCGCTTTATGATTTCCTAAGTGAAGTCGACTTTCGTTCTTACATTCAATAAAAATAAATTATCACGTTAAAATATATTTAGATGTAGGATTATTGATAAAAATAACATTATTATTATTAGTATTGAGTTTTCATTCCATTTAGGGAATATTGAGAAATTGCTATCTCAAGAATTCTACGAAATAAAAATGTCTTAATGGGAACGGAGCTACTTAACGCTAGGCAGGTTAAATAAATTAAAATAAAAAACTTATCCGTAATTTTACTTTCTTATAATACAAAAGAGAAAAATACAAAATGTAATTTGATATTCTAAACGCGACTCTTTATTTAACTTTCAAACAAAGTTCAGTAAACTTTGATACAGCGGATATTGGTATTAGAGAGATAAACTGGACGCTTCATAAGCCAATATAGGCCCTGGATATTATATTGGAAAGCTTAACTAGTTATTTTCTTTGGTTTGGTTCATAATAAATTTCTCTTCTGGCCTACCTTGCTAAATGCGAGAGATTCTTTTTTCAGCATAACGCTATATCTCCCACCTGTAGCACAAACAATGTCGATAGAGGAAACCTGGGAATCTAGTGTTCATACACTACGTTTTCTTTAAGATTTCATCCGTAACCGTCGCTACGGTAATACGTACGGGATGCAAAGCGCGGAATTTAATGTCTGCACTCAACACGCTATGCCTCGAGAGAATATACTATATTTAATATAGAAATATATATCAAAATATAAAGGTCTGTTGTGTTATATATAAAATTAACTAGATTAATGTACCTAATTACAAAAGTTTACAAGTCAATTTGGAAGCGTGGGCCTAAGTAAGGAAATTAGAGATCGCAGATTATAAAGATACCGCAAATTGGATACCATTATACTACAATGGATGGTTGTCGATGATGATGATGATGTTGATACAAATTATAACGCTACTAGCTACTTTATTTGCGAGGACTTTTTAACAGGAAATATAAATTCCCGTTTTATTCCGTTCGCATAAGAATTTCTAGAGATCTAGTAAGTTTAGTGTTGAAACACTTCATTTACTCCCGTTACTGTTTCTAAAAAAGAAGTTCATTCCGTTATAATAAAATGCTTCAATAAGATTTTTAGTTTTAGGAGATTATAAACGACAAATAGCAACTTTCCTTCTAAAAAAATTAAAAGATTAAAATAAAATCTGGTGTTAAGATATTCCGTTGATCACTTTATGATGAATTTTTTGAACATTTATTGTTAAGGTCAACTCAACAAAAATAAGTTATTGTCACGGGGAGAAATCGAAACTACAACCGTCATCGATACTAATTATACCGGCTTCGATATTTTCTATACATTAAATCATTTGAAACAATACTGAAATGTGATCCAAACAAAGTTTTATAGACAGAATGCCTGTATGGATTCCAAGATTTACTCCTTCATGAACAACAAATCTCGATAAAGCTTTCTTCTTTTATTTCTTATTCTCTTCTTATTGTCAATTGTAAGGATTATCTTTTTATTGTGTCTTTTATAATAAATTATATAATGAATGCCACTCGTTGCGCAAGAGCACAAAATGTGACTGTAAGCGTGGCAGTAGGTTCGATACCCATTCGAGGAAACAAAATGTATAATATTTTCTTTTTTCACCCTGGTGTAAAGGGAAAGCTCGGCGTTGACTTTCGCCATTCAACACGCAATGCCAGTAAAATTCAGCGGATAATAAGGAACATTAGGTCCCTACCTACCCTGCTGTGTGGGGGATATCGCGTGAAACTGAGCTACTGGTATCACTGTATAGATATTTTTTTTGTGGTTATTTACAACTCTAAGTATGGAAATATTTTTTAGGAAACTTAAAAAAAAAATAATCCAGAGTACGAATTTCGGCCTATTATATAATATTTTAACATTTTGAATTGTTATTCTTCACTAAGAATAGAAAAATATTGGTCAGAAAACGTTTTAAAAATTTGAAAGTAGCGAGATCGCAACCCGCGCCTCTTGGAAACCGTGCGAGTTGATTAGCATACGTTCAAAATTGGTCAAAGCGCTTATACGGTTTCCAAAAGGTGCGGGTTCTAGTCTCAATTCGTTCAATTTTGTAATTAATTTTTAAAGATAAAACTTTATTTAAATAATACTTTTATCCTCTTATTTCTGAATTCTTTGTACCCATTTTATATTTAGGTGCGGTAAAAGGATTTAAATATTAACTTGTTTAGCATTTTCATTTAAAATAAAGCGTGGCATAGTGGAAATGTAATCCGCGGCTTGAATATTTTAACTTTCATAGTTTGAGTTCATTATACTATAGTTAATATTTGTTATATTATGTATATAAAACCTATTATGTATGATAATGATATTATTATAAATGAACATCCTTTGAGGCTTTCGTGGCCCGTTGCCTGACTGTAAGCCCAATAGTTATGGGTTCCATTTCCGTTCTGTGGGGAGAACTTTTTTATTATTTTTCTCCGGCAACAAAGGCAATGTCGCACACAATATCTTAAAATAAATATATAAGAAATTAGGTGGAAAAAAAATTAATTGATGCAATGAAAACGTACTTTAGATAGTCGCCTTAATTGTTTTACTGAACTAGATGGCATATTTGCCTATATATGGATTTCAATGTTAAATTTTTCTATTAGTTTGAAGTACTACACTAGTTTCTAAAACTAATTTAATTTAAATTTTCAAATAAAGAGAAAGTAGGTCAAGCTGCATTCCTCTGGGATGCGTGAATTGCTAAGGGTTGAACTGATTAAACCTCAAAGTTGGTTGTAAATGTCAAATAATAGTACCTAATATTATATCGTATTAGTTCAATCTGGCCAATATTTCTTATAAAGTTATAAATAATAAACAGAAGAATAGCTACACTAAAAAAAAATTCATAAAATTATTACAAATGGATGATATTCAGATTCTTAGATACAAAGTTATTCCCATATACGTATGGTTACAAGTCCATTTAATAAAAGCGTGTTAAAAATGGCAAAAAAGCACCGGTTTTTATTTATCTACCCCGTCATTACGTGGGACATACAGGAAGAAAATAATTATTATATCATAATATTAAATGATTACAGATTTGTTACATAATATTTTTAACAATAAAAAATTAAAGTTGGATATAAATGGCGTCTAAGCAAGGGGCAGTTACAATCAGCATGATGAGTAATTTTAACCGACTGCCGTAAACGGAGGAGGTTATCAATTCGGCTATACTTTTTTTATGCTTATTATCTTAGAATTTATGACTGAGTGAACTGATTTCGGTGATTCTTTTTTTATTTGAAAGCTGGTGCTTCTCGTTTATGCCAATGTTATCCATGAGAAAATTACATAAATTTTAAATTTGCGTTAAGCAAATGAAGAAGGTTTTTTGTTAAAAGTTATAAATTATATAATTATCTATGGAATTCCAATAGAACTGACTAGTTATATAAAAGATAATCAAATATATCGTTACAAAATAATATTAGAGAATAAAAATGGCAAGTGAAAATAAAGTGACGAGTCGTGAAGTCCACGCAGACGAAGTTATGGTCAAAAAGTGGTAAATAATATATTATTCAACCATCAGTCATGTCCAAATCGATTAAATAATTAGTTTCGAGCAGTTTCATTTCCTTTTTTCTAGCGTCAGCTGTATCCCACACAAAGCAGGAAAGTCAGAGGTAAACTAGTGTTAAAACACGTTCTCCATTTTCCGCGAAATTCTGGACGAAGTGCGTGTTGAGTGGCGGAACTCAACGCCGCGTGTTGCGTCGACACCAGAGAATATTAAATATTTAATTTCCTTGAATCTCATAATCTGACGCGTTTACAGTCACAGTTTGTGTCACTGCACCACGACTGGCCTCATAACACAGTAATTTTATATAAGAAGATAATGATTCTTGTTTTTGATTGTTAATAATTATATTTTAATATAGCGTTTGTCGCGTGCTTTACGCCGGTAAATCAACAGGGGAACGCCTTTATTTTACTATACTCATTTCAATTAGCAGTCTAGGTGCAGGAGCTTTTAGGTGCAGGAGGTTGAGACACCCCATTCTTTGTTTACCTACTTTAGAGGCTTTAGAGACTCGAGCCCACGTTTGAGAGTGTGAGACTGGGTAAATGATATTATTTAGCTAAACGCTGTATCCTGCCAATAGCAGGGTACGAAGCCTAGTACTCTAGTGGTAAGATACTCCCTCACTTTCCTCAAATAAAAATCAAATCCGCCATCGCAGTGGAATAGGATACCCCGTTCCATGCCATGGTGGGTACTACAAATTTATTTTATTAAGTGTCTATGTTATTACAAAATCTATGTTATTTTACACTGTTCTTTAAATAGAACATCAGCATCGGGTTGAGCTCATACAGTGCAACATCGATCAAACCTTTTAAGGCTTCCTTTTATAGATATACGGCTTCATTGCTAATATTAAATCTGAGTAATCGTATAAACTTCAACAGCTAAAAATGGTATAAGAAGATAAATAAATAATATTTTTAACGTTTGGTTATCTTTCCGAAATTTCACCACTTGCGTTCGTGATAAAAAATAACAAAACTGATCGTATAATATTATCACTAACAATTAACAAAAAGTAACATATTACATAAATATTTTATTTACCCGAATGGGAATCGAACCCGTGACGTTTGCGTTTACAGTCAAACTTTATGCCTCTATACTATATATACTTCATACATACAAATGTAACGTAAATTTTATATAACATTACATATAAGCTTACACTATACATAATATATTGTGGTCAAAGGTTTACTCAATCAGATTTGCTGCTTTATATAAGCTGATATGACGGCTGCCGGTCGCCCGCTAATTCTAACTGGATAACGTTTGGATTTGGTTTATTAATTAATTGATTTAGAGCTTCTAATATTAATGAAAGGTTATTTCGTTGAGGCAAGCGGGGGCGCAAGGGCACAATTGTAACTCTAATAGTTGTGGGTTGTGGGTTCGATCTGCACTTGAAGAAGTGAAATATTTATTTACGTTTTTTCCATTTCTTTGCTCTGGTGTCGAGGCAAAGAGCGGCGTTGAGTTATGCTACTCAACACGCAATGCCTCCAGAATTCGGTTAAAAATTGGAATCGGAGTGTCTTAACACTTAGTTCCCTCTGCCTACCCTGCTGTATGCGGTATATAGCGTATAAAATATTTTTACGTGATAAATTAATCTGGTTAAAGAGATTACTTTAAAACTATAAATTAATATTTAAATAAACACGTCTCGTTCCCAGGCAGTTGTGTGGTATGTGACGGGGGGTCAGCACAATGCGGGCCGAGCGCTCGGGGCGGGCCGCGCTCGCGCTCGCCGCGCTTCTAGCGCTCGGGCCTTGCCACGCTGAACTTGAGTCCACTACCGCTGT
Organism: Heliconius aoede; assembly: GCA_037355905.1. Taxonomy (NCBI): domain Eukaryota; kingdom Metazoa; phylum Arthropoda; class Insecta; order Lepidoptera; family Nymphalidae; genus Heliconius; species Heliconius aoede. Next base: position 302,647 of record JBAIZZ010000089.1, on the reverse strand, counting down.
TTTTGGTAAGTGTATTTAGATATATTTTTGTCAGCTTACGCTGTATCCATACATAGAAGGGTAGACAGAGGGAACCTAGTCATAAGACACTTCGTTCCACATTTTCCACCGAATTCTAGGGCATTGCATGGTTAGTGGCGGAACTCTTCGCCGCACTTTGCTCGATACTAGAGAGAAGAAATTAAAATTAAATAAATTATATTTCTTATAGATTAATATAATTATTATTTATTATAGGTTGAGTAAGCGCACGCCATGTAAGAAAGCTCATTTTGGGTGACCTTTTCTTTAAACAACAAAATTCCTTGTTACTTAGTGACGGATGAAATGGCAGAATAAATTACATATAACATCTTTACATTATTATCTTAAATATATTTTCAATTCAATTACAATATATTAATATTATATCGAAAATATGCCCAATATGAGAAAAAACCAAGACGTTCAAGTAGTTCTGTATGAAATTTTATCACAATCTGATCAGCGGTTTGGTCCTGGTTGCTACACAGATAGACAGACAGACAGTAGAAATACCTACACTTTAATATATATATCTTTTCGTCTCTAGATCCATCGAAACGCGGCCCAATGATGTATGGGGACAAGTGCTCTATCATAACGGACTGCGGGTTCGCCAACTCGGTGTGTGATCCCGTACAGAAGACTTGCCGCTGCCACCCGGAATATACTGTCACTAACCACCTCAACAAATGTGGGAAAAGTAAGAAATATATAAGAGATCTTATTAAATTATAAAAGATAAAAATAAAATAAGAAAGAGTTAGAGTTCAGTCGCGGCGCAAAGGCACAACTGTCAACGCGAAAGGTTGTCGGTTCGATTTCCACACGCGGCATTTCGTGTTAAGTGTACTGTGTTGTACTATATCCCGTAAATTGTCTTCTCATCAAAACGAGGAAATGGAGTGGAAGAAAATTTTATATCTCTCCCTCGTGGGAATTGAATCCATAACCATCATGCTTATGTCACCAACAGTCCCGCTGCATCAAAACGACCCATAAAAGATTTTCACACTTTTATAGAGATATTCCCCTAACCCTAAGGATTAAAAAGTTCCACTTTTTATACGTGGTTTTTTTACAGCATATGGCTTATAAATGGCTTCTAAAAAAAGACCTTATAAAACTAGGATCTGCCATATGCTGTGCACGGCAGGTGGAGCTGAGCGAAACTATTATATACTAATTTCAAAACTGTTAAACAAAAGTTTAACTCTATGGGGCAATTTTTGACCTTTTACTCAAAAACTACAATTACAATTATCACCAAACTACTTTTTAGGTCTTTTTTAAAATTGTAAATATAGTATATATATTATATATTTATGTATTAAATATACGAAATATAAATGCTAAAAAGATGGTCTGCAGTGAACTTCTCGTCAATCATGAGATGGAAAGCTCCTATCAGCCGCTAAGTATTTTGCAAAGATATATTGTATATTTTCAAGCAAATATGATTTATGTGAGGCTATTTTCATTTTAAGCTTTATTAAATATAATAATGATGCTACAAAATGATTTTTAAATTTTTGAAAATTTCGACGTTTTTTTAAATTTACCGTGTATGATGTTATTCAATTTGCAGTATAAAATCATACATTAAATTCTGACATTATACATACTTTGTTGATTATGAATTTCTAAATATGAACATTTCAAATTACTTATTATTGACATTTTTACTTTGTCCACGTTTAATGAATACTTAATAAGTATTTAAGTATTTCAAAACATAACTTTTTAAGAATGAACGAACTTAATTCAATTACTTTGTTGTATAACCTTTGAAAGGTTTCTTTCAAGCTTGTCGTTTGATTCTTTTTGCCCATGAATACGCATTATACGAAACGAACTCTACGTAAATTGGGCTTTTATCATTGACCGGGTAAGTCCTTTTCATAGATTTACAATACAGATCGGTCTTTTCTAATTAATTTATTTTTTACGGAATTAAATATTGTAAAAGCAATTTTGTGTGATTTCTCACATTTTAGACGTAAGATAACCAAGATATTCTACTCTTCACTTTCTGTCGCCGATTTCAAAACATTGCATTTTAATTGACGGAACTATTGATTACCACGTGAGGTGATAGAGCCCTCAACTATCGACGACGGTCACCTAGTCCCAATGCGCTACGATGCGTCGTAGGCCTTAGAATTAAATAAAATAACTATATAATGAAATGGAAGTTATAATAACAATCAATAAATTCAAAATTAAAGGTTGTGGTGTTTCAATTTTAGTCATATATAATATAAATATATATTTCGGACGTTTAAAAGATCTGATTTTCAATTCTTAATTTTATAAAAAGGTACTTTGTATTTATCTTTTTTTATTTTTGATTTCTTTTCTTTCAAATTAAATTTAGTTTTCTATTTGATTAGCTTATTTCCTTTCAATATATTTATTTTACCTTAAAAAGTGCAAAATAGATATCAAAAAGAGATTTTTTTTGTTATTATGTTACTTCGAATCTAAACTAAACTACTAAAAAAATAAGGGTTTATTGAAGAAAGAGTAAAAGTAGTAAGCTCTTAATTTCTAGTGAAAATTAACAAATTATCTTCGTTATACTTTCCTCTTTCACTATTGCAGTGAAATTAATACTTAATAGCATAGATCAATGCAACTATTAGACAGAGCGTCGCGTGTCTAAACCGACGCGACGTGACGTGACGTAAATATGAGAGTGCACTATGATAATTAGTATCAGTCACCCAGTGGCTGAGTCTAATAATGATAAAACATGTTATTAGATAAATATTTACATAGAACAAGTATTTATTTAGTATAATTTCTGATATTTTTATTGACCAAAAAATAGCTTTAAGCTACTATGTTAAAATATTATTTAATGTTCAAACCTAAAAAAACTATTTCGTTAGCTACGTACTTGTTAAGTATTACTATAAAAATTGAATTGAAAAAAATCTCGTACTATCAAAAAGAGATCATTGCCATGGAACAGAGTTCTGTGGTAAAAATTATACTATAGATATTAGAATAAGAGTTCATAATTTATAACTTGTTGGCTATTTAATAACAGCTAAATTTAAATTGATATTTCTAAGAACGATATTTAGTAGTAACATATCTGTCTATAATACACCAACGACGTTAAATTAATTTATAATTAAATTAATTTTAGTTAAAAGGTACAAAGAGTCATATTTACTTAAAAATTAACATTGTCATATGAAAACAAAAAAAAACTTGTAACGAGCTCTCGTGACTGTAAAACCGTAAGGGTTATCGTGAAAGTCCATTAAAAATTCCAACATACGTCGATAAGAGGTAGGTTTTTTTGTGAATTAAATTGTAGTGTTTTTAACGTTCAGTTAAAAAGAATACTTTTGTTTTAACAAAAAGTTCTTCGGAATTTAATTTTGTAAATCCATTTAATTTCGTGGAATATAAGTTAACATGCAATGTAATGGAAGTAACATATTATATATATGTATATGTATTATACATATTATATATATGTTGAGTTCCAACAAAAGCCGAAGCTAAAAAAGTTCAAATGATTTAACCTGATAGATACATAAATACCATAATTATTTGCACAAAGAAAACTATGCCGTCGTGGCGTAGCGGCACAAGGATGTTACTGTAGCGCGACGGTTGTGGGTTCGATCCCCACTCGAGGAAGTGATATATTTATTTACGTTTATATTTCCATTTCCTCGCTCTGGTGTCGAGGCAAAGCGCATCGTTGAGTTCTACCACTCATCACGCAATGCCTCCAGAATTCGGCAGAAAGTGTGGAACGGAGTAACTTAACATTAATTTTCCTCTGCCTACCCTGCTGTACGCAGGATACAACGGAAAGTGATAAAGAATAATCACACATACATAGCTTCACGCTTAGTCCCTCATGGGGTAGTCAGAGTACAGTCTACCGCCATTCCTCTTTCGCTTCGTCTACTGTCATCAATTTATTCATGTCCTCCGGGTGTCCTCATACTTTTGACGTGACCTCCTTTTCCGATTGGTCTCAGTCACACAAACGACATCCAAATTTCTATCATCCATTCACATCTAATATTCATCTGTTCTCCCATCCCTCCTTTTGTAGCTCCATAATCCACATCCCGCCGTTCCGGATATATCGTATAATATTAAATTAACTCTTACATTACAGTGGCTGGTATCAATGAAACATGCACTTTTAACCAACAATGCGAGGAAGTTGTCCCACAGACGGAGTGCAGGAACGAGCGGTGCGTCTGTCTCTACGAGATGGTTGCTGGTTTAAATGAGGAAGGCCGCGTTGTATGTAAAGGTGTGTGGAGAATATTTACTGTCTGTCTTTGTTAAGGTGTAGTAGTTTTTGACGCTAGTACAATATTATTTTAAGTTAAAAGATGTTGAGTTCAAAAATGTAAATACATATTACTATTTTAATCATTATTATTTATAGAATAAATACTTCTTCAGGCCAAGAAATGTGTTGATTTATTAAATTTGTATGAACATTTTTTGCGAGAAGCTCAAGCTCGACGAGGGAGACCTACGTTCAGCATTGAACGGCGATACGCAGAGAAATAAAAGAAAATATTATTGAGGCCAGTCGTATCGCAGTGGCAGGTTGTGGGTTCGATTCCCACTCAAAGAAATTAAATAAAATAAATAAAAAATGAAGGTGATATCTAAGCAAAAAATACATATAGTAAAATACTTATTAAATAGTGCAAAACTATCATATATTCCAGCGGTGAAACAAGTGGAAGAATCCACGAGGACTCTCGACCCGGCTATGATAGGCGTGTTGGTGGGGATGGCTCTGATGTTCGTCATTATATGCGTTGTGCTGCGTTTGTTTAGCAGGTACCTTCATTTATGTTTTAAATAGTGTATGAGTACGTGCAGTTGTCATCGTGTGGCTTAGGTTTGTGAGCTGGATCGTGGAGATAACTGTATAATCTGGCGGTTCTAAAATAAAAAAAATATGTTGGGTTATGGCACTCAACATGAATAGTTTTAAAATTGGATGCTGAGTGCAAAAACTAAAGTCTTTCTCCCTACCCTGCTTTACGCGGATGATATATAAAGCTGTTGTTATATAAAATATATTTTTTTTTAATTTCATTATGAATATTTCACAAATATTGGAAATTACATGTGATGGTTGTTTGTTCTGAAAAAATCCTCGTCTCGTTAGAATAATCTATATAAGATTATACCTATTTGTATTCTAGTATAAATAATATAAATCTTGTCCTAGGACATTGTTTATATAAATTTTATACCAAAACTAGAAATCTAAATATTTTATTAAATTTTTAACTTATTAAAAACATGCAGTTATTTTATGATCAAAGAAAATTAATAATTGTAGCTACTAAGTTGTTATACTTCCTTTTTCAGAGCGCGCTGGAGAGAGAACCGTACTATCTTCAACACACCAAACCCACGATTGATGAATGTATCACTACTAAGAGATTCTAAGCTACTTCATTCACAGGTATGAAATATACAGATAAAAAGTGTACTTAGAAAGAGTTTTATTGTCTATATTTGAATAATAATATTATACATCGATATCCAAATTATCAAAGTATCCATATTTTGCGGACTTTTTACATATGTTATATATTTTATAACATAAAAAAAATTGAAACTACTGTTTCTACGTTATTCAGTGATATAAATTTCAAAATGTCCTTAAAAATTTAGATCTACTGATATAAATCTTAAACTTATTTTGAAATTTATTCAAATCTTTTATAGTGTTATGTATTTGTGTTGCGTTATTAAGTTAAAAAAAAAGTTGTATCCCATATATGATAAATCCGTTTGAAATTATTTGAAAAAAAAATCTGAGATCCTAAAAAAGAGAAATTGCCGAAAATGTATTTATTTTTATTAAATAAATAATATAAACGAATTTAATATAAATTTAATATAAACGAAATATTTATTAGATAAACATCCCCGCCACACGTAGTATCTTAACACTTCCCTCTGCCGACCCTGCTATATGTGATATACAGCGTGAAGCTGAATAAAAAATTACTTATAAATCTAGATAAAAAAAATAACAAAAAAAAAGTTAGGATAAAAATATAATCAAAAACGAAAATAGAGGCTATATCTATTGTGTTTCTTCTAGGATCGACGCGGCTCCCGAGTAAGCATGCGTCCGCCATCAAGACAAGCCAGTCAACAGGAACTAAGACCACACTCTCCAAGCCCTGGTAGCTTTGACTTTTTTTTACATTATATTTTGGGTCATGGTTTCTAATTCATGTTCTTCTGTCCGTATTCTCTAATATGTGTTGTAATTAGTTTGCTTGATTTATTTGTAGATTTATTTTGTATAAAAAATTATGAGTGTCAATTAAAATTAGTTTACTTATACACATCGACATGGAGAAACTTACAAGGAATATTGTCTTCTTTCTGATTAAATTTAAACAAAAACACTATGCTGATTTTAAATGCTTCTAATTCTCTGTCAATTTTTATCCTTTTTATGATTTCATTTCTTTTGAATCTATTCCTCACTGTCTTTAAAAGATATTTAAATCGCTTCGCCTTCACAATTTCTATAATTTTTGCTATTTAAACTCTGTCACGTGACTCATACATAATTTCATCTATCAACAGCACGACCTCACCAAAGCCATCAGCTACACCGAAAAACTTCAGGTTATTTGGGATATATTTTATTTTTGCTTCGTTTGCAACGCTCAAATTGAAATAATAATTAATAATAATAACAACGCATGTTTAAAATTAAAAAAAAAATGCTTTTTGTTGAAATAATTATAACTTGAAAGCTTTAAATTTTTTAACTATAGATTTAAATAATTGTGAAATTTAGTTTTTTTTTTGATTTGAATTTTTGAACCATAAAACAATGATAATAAAAAAAAAACCTTTGAGTAACAGAAATACGCATGTATAAGTTTTGTTAATGATTTTTTAATGATTATTCTGTAGCACCTACCTACTAATAGTGAACTTTTATGCCCCTAAAGCGTCAGTGGAGATACGACACAATGTAAATACTTTATAATTAAGCTTATAAATTTAGATACGGGTGATGTAACTTGTTAGTTGTTGCTTTATACTTAGGATATATTAGAATACGTGAAAATTACATTATGTATAGAAATTATTTGGCATGACGACGACTTAGGTGTTTGATTGAACATAGCATGCATTGTCATAAGTTGTAAGAGATATTTTCGTGTGACGATTTTAATTTTTTTTTTTTTATTAGGTTCTCGTCGAGGATCGAGAGCTAGCAGCGGGCATTCTGCGACGTCCCTCAGATCTGCCACTCTAAGGTCACCAACGGCGCCCGGACCTACATCCGTCACCGTCGAAATACGTGCACCGGATGCATAAATATGGCAAAATTAAGTTGATCATACAAATATATTTGTGATGGAATGCTATATATTGTAAGAGGATTCGATCAAATATATCGATATTATCGAATCGACGTTCAGTCCAAGCTTTGTAAGCTATTTGTGAACTTCGATGTTTAGCTACGGCAATAATACGCACTTATTGCAATCGTCATAATTCAGCCACGTGATAAGTGCCTCTAAATACATGTTGTAATGCGTGACATTTGTCATATACTATAATATATCAGAATAATTTTAAGCAGATCAGGTTTTAATATAACACACAGATAGATTTATAACAGTTTAACTTACAGTTTTATCACTCTTGTTTCAAAAGTTAAACACTTTTTTAATATTAAGTAATCTTATAGAGCACATATTTCAACGATATTCATAATTAAGTAAAGATTTAATAGACGTGTGAGGAGTTTTAGCTTTTTTGGCAATAATTATTCGCTTTTTGGCATTTCGTAGTTCGATAGTTTAAAGTCTATTATTAAAGATAAGTATAAGCGCATTGTTTCTAATGAATCTTCTTTTGATCCTTTAAGAATGCTAGATCTGTGAATCCCAGCCTTAGGCGTTAGATTAGGTCACATGTAAGAGAGTGACTTAGAACCATATACTTATTTACGGGGACCACCTCTCTATATGGGAGTGTTCTGAATTATGATTTAGAATTAGATTAGTTACTGTCTTGCTTTCAATTTAAGATTTTCTAATTCTAGGTGTAATTTGAACGGAGAATGTAGAATAGCCATTTCTAGGAGAGAGAGAGTTGTGAATCGACCCTAAGTATTTTTTCGTACTATGTTTTCTCATAGTTAATTATTCTTTAGTATAATATAAACATGTGTAAAATCGGGGAAATTTACACATATTAGATAAGGCTTCGTCGCACCAAAGAAGCTTAGACCAAATAAAATCGCAAAACGCACAAGCGATAATATATAACAGTAGAAAAGTTTCTAATACCTAACAATATGTAACCTTTAAAGACGACTTAAGTAATGAGGTCATCATTCGTTCACGAGTGATACTACAATTAAGGGGAAGAATTGATGTATGACTCGTGCAAAACTCACTCTCATTTTTCGATGCATAATAAAAAAAAAATAAAGAAATATAATAATAATAATTAAATAAGCCATTCGTATCTTTAAAACTATGCTCACATATATTATATATTTCTAACACTGTGCTAGTTTATATATCTATGAAATGCTGTAATTTACTTATATGAACTTTTATTATAACTTATACTTCTAAATATTGTTGTTTCATTTTTTTTGAATGTGTTTCTATGGTTTATTTTGTTTCCCTAATAAAGTGAGGCCTGGTGGCGTGGCTTAGCGTGGCGTGGCGCAGGGTCACAAAGTATGGTGCAAAATTGATCTCCACTCGATTGAGGGAAATATTTACATAAATGTATATTTTCATTTCTTCGCTCTGGTGTCGAGGCAAAGAATTCAGCGAAAAGTGGAGAACAGAGTGTACACAAAACTGGTAACCTACACTCAATTTCCGTTAAGAAACTTTCATTTCTATTTTCCACCAAATTTTTGAGGCATTGCGTGTTGAGAAGGGTAACTCAACGACGCCCTGTTTGCTTCGTTGACAGGGCGAAGAAATATTATTTTAAATATTTCATTACTTCGAGTCATATATTTGTGCCATAAATAGTATATTTAGCAGTATATTTAATTTTAAATTAATATTTTTGTAATAGTCACGCAAAAGTCAGCTGCTTTACGAATTAAAGTATTGATATAAAATTTCAATTAAGTGTAATGCATATGAAAGAGCTGCAGGCGTATTCCACGTTTAACCAAACTAATAAATAAAACAAGGAAAATTATTATAAACACTTTTTATTGTATATTATCAACTATCAAATAAATGAAAAATACAATACATACATACAAAAATAATATTATTATAAATTTTGGTGAATGCCATCTATAATATGTTTCATTAAGCTTTTTTTTTGGTATAGCGACATCTGTTGATAACTTTTAAGTAGTAAGTGGAAAACCCCTTTATATATGATTTCATTTATGTACACGATTTCTTTTGTTTACATAAGATGGCAGTAGTTAAAAATCTGTTAGAAAAAAATAATATTTTTAATATTAAAAAAAAATGTAATAGCATAAATTTATTATGCTATTACATTTTTTTTTAATATTATAAAGGCATATATTTTGACTGTAAGCTAGACTGGTTGTGGGTTCGATCTCCATTCGAGGAAATTTAATATTTATTTAAATTTAAAATTTCTTCGGGTAGGGATCGAACTCTCATAAGTTTTAAGATTATAATTTGTAATTGATATTATTATATAAAAGAGTACTAATCTGCCTGCAACGTTGTGAACTTGTACTTTGACATCAGATAAAATTTTTGAAGTATCTTCTCCCTCTCTCTCTCTCATTCTCTCATCTACATAATTGCCAAATTTAAACGGTCTAACTTCAATTTTTTCGTCTGTAAGTTCTGTCAGTTTCAGTAACGAAAAAGTTCTAAATATGTAGGTAAAAAATATATAACAAATTATATTTGTCCATGTCCAGGTCCATACGAAAACCAGGAGAAAGCTTCGAAAGCTTCGGCGGGTGCATACGAGTGTAATACGACAAAAGTTAGAGCAAACATCGAATAATAGCGACGCAAACAACCTTGCGAATTGTGAATGCGAGAGCTAGTAAAGAGGCTTAAGGCCTAAGTAAGCGATTTGTGTGAGAGCGGTGGAGGATACATAAGCGGAAATTATAAAAAAATCAAAAACAAATATAATAATTCTTCTTTTTTTTTATCTAGATAACATTGATAATAATAACACAATCATTCAGCATTTTTTTTTACGAGTATATTCAGCCCAGAGCGTTAGGTATTTGTGTACTACATATTTTTTATCGGCATCAAATTATATTTAAAAAAACGTTTAATAGAAATAATTTCCCCTGATCGCCTAAAAATCTAATTTCTACAACAATACTTCTTAACATAGCTATAATATCTCGCTGGTTTTACGTAAAATAAAATCGCCTCTCCTGTATCCAAACCCGATAAGAAGCGGGACATCAAGTACTGAATATTTGAGTTTAATGATAAGTCGGTATTATGATTTTCTTTTGAGCTTATCTATTTATTAGCTACGAAATATTCTCATTATAATATTTCCTTTCAAAATAGTGTTATTTACAAAGAAATCGAGATAGTCTCGTTATTTTTAATGAATGCTAACTGCTTCATTACAGCCATACACATCTAAAATGAAAATATACTAATGATTTGTCAAGCTGTGACCGTCTGAATAGATTATATAGAAGGACTATATAAAAGAGTAGCTATGAATATTTGAATACAGATTTATCATACTTTTTTATTTTAAGATGTAGAAATGATTTTTTAATATTTGGAATTTATAATGAATCTGCTTCAGAATTATTCCTGGTCGCTCCTATTCCTGGTTTACCTAACTCGCCGCTGGGCCATGGCTATAGAAATTAAGAAGAGAGTAACGGTAGTAGTTTAGACATGGCGTTCAATTGAGTATGCCACTTTCTTTGTAAAACATACCTCGGGAAGCCATTCCCGAGAAAATATGCAAGTTGATCGCCAATTTCGCGCTGAACGCAGCATCAAGGTTGCTCTTGACGGTTTCTGCTCCAATTACATGCCCATCTTCTTCTTCTTCGCGTCAATGATTGGAAATTCAGATTATATCTTGCCAGTGTTTAGCCACGTTGACTGTGACATCTGTTGCCTTAGTCGAGTTGACATATGAACAGGTGAATGGACATTTGGGGCAGAAGAATATGTGCGCCATTGTTTGTTGATTATCGCCACAGATATTGATTCTTCTGTGTTTTGGATTACGCTGCTAATTTCATTTCAAAATGTGCCAAAAAAGTATCCGCAGCTACCGTGTTTATATTCAAATGCCAATGCAAATGCAAACTACGTCCCAATATTATTTATCTTCGAGGCCATATTTTCACTTAAAACAAAAACAGAAATACGGTCAAAATATTCACTATAATAACAATTTCTTCAACAAATAAAACACTCATGACGCGAAAACATTCGATTTTGGTAATTAAAATATTTAAATTAGTAGAACAGCATGCTAACAACGCGACACGGTATTAGCATTCATATTGACAACGACTGTAATTTATGCCATCAAACCACTATTATTTATATGCATTAAATTATATTACAAATGTTTTATGGGATTATTTTTAATCGGTCAAATAAGCCCGGCGTTGAGTTCCGCCACTCAATACGCAATGCAAAAGTATTGAAATATTGCGGCAAGTGGAGAACGGAGTGTCTTAGCACTAGGTTCTATTCGCCTACCCTGCTGTGCGCAGGATTCAGCGTAAATAGCGTGAAGCTGATAAAAAAAGGTCATTTAAATAATATATATTTAAGATCTACAAGAAAACTTTAAATATGTGACTTTAAACGCGATAGTTGTGTGTTCGAGTTCGTGTCCCAATCATGAAAAATAAATATTAAATATTTGTATTTTTTCGCTCTGGTAACAAGGCAAAACATCGCGTTAAGTCCGACACTCAACACGCAAAGAAAGAAGAGAGAACCTTATGTTAAAACAGAAGTGTTCTAACACTAGGTTCTCTCTGCTTACCATGATATGTGCGGTGTGAAGCTAATAAATAAAAATCAAGTAAAATTCGATCCCAGAATCATCTCATTCATACCAAATCTTAACAACTCTACTATATCAAGTAGACATACCTCAGTACCTTACACACCTCAATATAAGGAAACGTTGGTCTGAACCAAATTACGAATACGAATAAAAATTTATGTAAAGAAATAACATTATACCAGACGGTAAGCTATTACTGAAACTAATACCATACGATGGAAAAAGGTTACTTGGAATAAATTTCATTCAAAATTGACAAGGGAAAATTTCAATAGAGAGATTTGTGGGTAGATAAGTAATAAGTTTCTTTTTACTTACGTTATATACATATTTTAACCGTTAAATTAGTTAATTAGAAATTTATTTATTTTTAGTTTTTTTTTTAATATTGTAATATTAAAAAACCAAATGACATGGTCCGGACAGTACAGTTGCAAGGCATGTGGTTGATGATCATAAGGGAAGTGTCATTCAGGCTGACTTTCAAAGACGAGGACGTCTGAAAATACATATAAAACAAAATTCGCGAATGTAATAGCAACCATCAGAAAGAAACCAGCCTTAACCTTAAGTTTCGGAAAATCTCTACAAATAATGTAATAGAGAATGCGTTACTTCCCTTCTTAATTTATTACATAAGCCAATCTTTTACTAAGTAGATAATATGTAAGAAAAGGAAAAAGATGGTGAAAGCAGAAGTTTGTTATCGGGTTCTCTTTATTATCTAATAATATAATTTTTTGGACTTCAAAGTATTTTTCTTTTTAGTTATCCCAAGCTTAACAGATCAAAGATATTATTTTAGACAGTTTATTTATATTTTTAGCGAATAATCACTGTTAAAATAACAAATAAAATATAAATAACAAGCAAACCACGTCTCACTATAATCTAAAGTTGGCACAAAGCGAATGTAATTATAGGTCTCGTCGTTCAAAGGGAACTTCTTACTGGTACTTAGAGCTGGAGGTGACAAAAGTACTGGGCAAAAGCCCCACGTTTTATCCACGCTGCTATAAGCATTATGAACTTTTCAGTAAGTTTACATTCTTGTTTTGCCCACCCTGCGTCATGGGAGTAGAAAAGTGTTACATGGACTGTGATGCGGAGTAGGTTTCAAAGACCCGTTTTTAAAAATCCGTTATATTTTACAAAAATTATATAGTTTTTTTCTTTTTTAGTTTTTAATATATTATGGTGTAATTTGTTCATAAAGTGGATCAGGCCTCACAGACCTAACCACAATGATCCTGGGTTAAAAAAGCTTAGTATAGAATAGATACAAAGTGAATATCTCAATTATAAAGCCTAAAATACTATATAATTTGTGTCACTTCTGTGATTTAAAAAAATAGATTTTCACAAGAAAGTGTCAAGAAAAGCGAAACTATTACCATTCTTTTATTAAATTAAATGGAACTAATTTGATAAGAGAGCGAAAAGCAAAGGTTGATGACACATTTGCCAAATGAAATTTTGTCCCACCGCGATGAATTAGATTAATGTTAGATACAATGTTAGTTTTTTGACTTTGTTCGTAATATTATTTAATATAATGTAAATCTGTTTTAGGTACTTTTAGAGTTTTTTTTAGCTTCCCCGCCACAGCATTTTTATTTGTAACCCGCGTGTGCGGGTACATATTCACTCGAGGATTCTTTGAATATTTCTATATGAGATCTCTGTGACCTCAGCTACATTTCTGATAGTCATTCTTCGGTCTTTTTTTCGCTTCACACTGTATACTCTGGATATATTAGAGTTGCATAGGGAACCTAGAGTTAAGACACTGCGTTCCCCACTTTCTACGTCACGTCATAATTCATCCGTATTTATACCAGAAATATTATTCCCCGACATTAACTCAACAAACAAAGCATCATTTATCAGAAATAACTCCCATTCGCTCATAATTTGTCCAAAATATGTTCTAAGCGTACGCTAATGTATTAAGCTGTCTTAAGTCATTCAAAATTTCATTCACATAATGACAATTTTTATCATATTAAAACTTGGTACACAGGTTTAGGCTTTTTTCCCACGTAACAGATTAGCTGCTACGTGAAATAAAAGTTAGGGAAGTATAGTGCTAAGACACTCCTTTCTGCGCGAGTAATGTTTGACTACCAAAATGGAACTAAACGCCGCGCTTTATCTACCAGAACGAGGAAATGAAAATAACTCATTCACTCGAGCGGCTATTGTCACATCTATAACTATCGTGTCTATACTCAACCACTGCCACTGCGCCACAAAGGCCTTAACAAACATACATATTATGAACACAAATTATTCTTCTATCAGGTACATACAAAGAGTCCTCGTAATAAAGCAGTGAGAAACAGGGTGTTTTTAAGTAGGTTCGTTCTGCCCATCCCGCATATAGGATTATGCGGGATATAGCGTGAAGCTAAAAATAAACTATAAAAGTACCTATAAGTAAATATCCAAGGTTCACTTATCGGATTTATACGCGCATGTATATTTATTTATTCTTGCGGATATCGAATGCAAACCACGGGGGCAGGGTACGGATATATAAATTGCTGCCAGGATGCCATAGATAACCACCTATCCGACATAAATTCCCGGCAAATAATCTTTGTTATTAGTAGTACTGAGATGTTAGACTATGTTTTCAGTTACAAGTGAAAGAGTTTTGTTTTATTTCATAGTTGTTGAATAATTTTCAATATCAAATTTCTATTTATCCAGCCAATCGTGGTGCAGAGGTACAGGTGTGTGACTGTAAAGCCAGAAGGAATTAAATATTTAATATTTTCATTTCCTTCCTGAAAATCTCTATCGGTGAGTTCTGTCACTCCATACAATGCATTCGAGAAAATTCGAAGGAAAGTGGGGAACGGAGGGTCCCGACACCAGACGTTTCTCCCTTTCCAGCTACATGCGTGATACCGCGTGAAGCTTGCAAAAAATCTAACAATCGTCAATATTTCGAGACGTGTATAATTTAATTATTAGAAACGTTAAAATTTAGACGTCGAAGTGGAAGAACTCAATGGGTTTAAATGAGAGTTCAATGTTTGAAATTTCAATATAGAATTTAAATATAATGATGATTTTGGTAGCCAATATTTTTTTAACTCGGATATTTTAAAACGAAAAAATCATAAGGCCTTTATTTTTAAATAGTAATAGATAAGTACTATTTGAATATAAGCCTAACCAAATAAATGGTTTAAATTTGAAATTTCATTTAGTGAATTAAAAATAAACTTAATATGCAAAAATCGAATCTACAATCCTTCCATATGTAAACTGAGCGAATGTTTAAAACAAAGTAAATATTTTAGTATATCAAAAGTGAAACAAATTTACAAATACGGGCATTCAATCTCGTTTTATAACTGTTAGCAAATTAGCAACTCCGGTCCAATCAACAGCGAGTGTTCGTTCAGCGGCCGGTTACAAGGAAAGTTGGCATGTTGCTATGAAAATATTCAAAAATATGCCGTATTTCAGTATTTTACTTTTACATAATATTTTTTTATCCCGATCACAGTAGGGTAGGTGGAGGGAACCTAATGTTAAGATACTCCGTTCCTCATTTCCCGCCGAATTCTTGTAGACATTGCGTGTTGAATGGAGGCATTCAACGCCGCGTTTTGCTTTAAAACCACAGCGAAACAACGAAAACAAAAATTTACATTTCCTCGAGTGATAATCGAATCCGCAACATGTCACGTTTACAGTCACATGTTGTGAATTATATGATAGAGATGAAGATATTTAAAATATTTTTTTCTGATTATTAATTTATTATTTAAAAAATAAGTGAAGGTGCGAGAAAAATCTTGTTTCAAACAAATTGCATTAGACAAGTTCAAATTAAAGCTCATATCAAATAATAAATCTTTTAAACTTTTATTCGTAAAGTAACAAATTATTATTCCGCAGTTTTAGCTTCATGGTAAAATTTGGACACTGCCAATGTCAATAAAACGACGTATTTCACGAAACAAAGCCGTATCCAGGTAGAGGAAGTATGCAAAACGGAGGCAGGTTAAATGGAAGTCAAAACTCTGTAACAATGGCCCCGAACTGCAATATCGGAGCTGTATTGATCTCGTGTTATTAATGTTAACAGGATTCAACCTATGCATAGAACAATTAAATTTTTCATCTTAATGATTAAATATAAATTTTCTTTTCTTAAAAATATAATTTAGACAAGAAATCTATTGTCACTTAAAATATTTCTGATAAAATTAACATGTTGGGCAGAGTTTTGACTTACCTAAATCTCTCGTCTCGTAACAAAACAAAGCTTGTAATTTCTTATTTTGAAAAAATGTAGGTCATTTTGACTTTGAAAATAAAAGTTTTAAGAAAAAGGTATAAAAATTTTGAAATATGAACTGAACCCGAGGAAAGGTAACTAACTATACCTAAGAATAATTTGAACAATCCAATCTATTCAGATAAAATTTGACGTTGTCCAAAAAAATAATAGCCTTAAAAGGGTGGCAAAATTAGGTACTAAAGCCGCTAGTTCAAGTGAATTATCAGACGAAAAGGCTTGAATTTCGGTAAAAGCTCGAGATGAAGGCGAAGCTGCCTCGCGCTTGTCCAGTTTTTTAAAGAAAATAATAAGAAAAAATACGAGAATAAAAAATTGTAATTTCATTATATTTTAAAATATTTATACTTGTACAACACGTAGTGTCTCCAGCATTCGCCAGAAAGTGGTAAACGGAGTATCTTAACACAAGGTTTCCTTTGTGTATCCTGCTGTGTGCGGGATACTGCGGGAAGTTGACTTAAATTTTATATACAGGTTTTAGTATTAAATTCAGTTGCCTTAACTGTAGTGTATACTTCAATTTTACAAGCACTAACGGAGACCTGAAGACCAATTGAATAGGACTCGTGACATGACAAAAGAGACCTGACAAGAGTAGACGTAAGTGACGTAAAAAATTTTGTGTTTTCCTTTTAGAAGACGTTCAATAGACTTATATTAGCTTCACGTAGCACCGTAGACGGAGGGAACCTGGGAAGTTAGTGTTATAACACTTTTACCAATTTTTACAGAATTTTGGAGACATTGCGCGTTGAGTGGCGGAACTAAACGCCGCGCTTCCAGAGCTTCCAGAGAGAAAAATAAAAATATCCATAACCTGTGCCACAACAACCTTAACAACCTTATCGAAATGATTGAGGAAATATAGATTATCCTCTATAAATGGTAATAACCTAACGCAGTAAGATTTTCTGATTCGAACCAACTGTTCCTGAAAACGGGCTAATATTTAACGAAATAATGTCTTTAAGTTCAAATTTGCGCCAGTCCTGGCACAGGGACATGAGTGAATGAATGTAAACGTGACAAGTCACAGGTTCGTATGTAATAGTAAAATATAAAAATACATGCCATTACAGCAACATCCCAGCTTTCCGTGTTACCGGCCGCTGACCGAACTCGCTGTTGATTGGACTGGAGTTGCTAATTTGCAGTTATAAAACGAGATTGAAAGCCCGTATTTGTAGGCTTGTTTCAATCTTTGTATACTAAAATATTTATTTGGTTTAAGCATTTGACTTTGACCATATAGGAGGATTGTAGGCTCGATTTACTATATCATCGGCTCAGTGTGTACACCTGCTTACACCACTAATTTATTAAACTTTCAGGAGAGACAAAAATGTTCATAAAAAGTTTGTGTATATACATATATTATCACAAGGATTTTATAATTTCAAAAATTGAGTTCATTAATCACTTAATAAATAAAATAAAGGTAATTTTGGTATTTTCTCTTGTGTAATAGTAAATTAAAATGTGTTTTTGAGTTTGTGAAGAAAAAAACAGATTGCAGCACTAGCAGGTTTACAGCCTGATAAAACTATAAATATTAGGCATACAAATGAAACCGGGCTAAAACGGTTGTATAGTTAATGTAGCACCGATCAATCTATTTAGCGGAAATGTAATTTAATATAATATTAGGATAATTAATAACCAAAGGTATGTCATATCAATTGTCTCTAATTGTAATCTTACTAAAACATCTTCGTGGTTAAAGGTTATTAATAGAATAACGTCGTAATTGGATTTTAATGTATTTAAAGGAGAAGTGTTAGATTCGATTCCCAATCAGGAGAACGATTAAATGCGAGTATAGTTTTTTTTCAGTTTATCAGTTTAATCTATAGATTTATCTCGCAAACTACTCAAATCACTACGTAAATTCTTATTTTTTTATAAATTAACATGAAAAAAACTAATAAATTAGTTTTTATAATTCAGTAAAAATTCCGCCCGAATAAGCTATATATATATAATAAAACATAACTTTGATTACCAACAAGCCAACAGACAATTCAATATTTATTTAACATTGAATATAATCACATAATTGTAACGAGCTGTATCAGATAACGCGATACCGAGATGGGCATTCAATTATTCAACCGTCGATACGGTACTAATTAATTTCTATTCGTGTGTATTCTATTGATACGACACGAGTACATGTTAATGACATGAAGCCGTGTCAAAGTTCCTACGCTGCAATTAAATTAATATTAAATCTAGGATGGCTTTGTCAAAGCACTATTGGATATTTGTAGGTATATAATAGCTAAATATCATTTTGTAGGGTAGTATGTAAAACTAACTTTGATCTATGGTTTCCTTGCTGTGGCCAAATGGATATATAAAGATTTGTACGTGATACATTATTACACTAAGTGAACGAGGTAACTTTATCTATATAGCCTTCATTGAAAAATGGACTATCCAAAAAAATATATTTATTTCGAACGACCACTGAGATAATAGCAGTTATTAAATACTAGGGACCCACTCGCGGCTTTACCCGCTTATATAAAAAAATATTATTTTTTTCCTCTAAACAACTTTAATGACATTGACAATGAAGCTTATATCATCTGCATACGAGAGAATAAACTTTATTGTAACTTCTTGACTTGAGAATTTTAAATCAAAACTCATATTTTTTGCAATTTAGATACAATTTTAGACAGAGACTAGATGAGATTGACAATTTCGAGCGCATCTCTCTGACAAACTTTGGAAATCAAAAATCATATCAAAAGTATTCGAATGAACTACTGATTGCACCTGGAATATGATATGTCAGTGTTAGTGGTACAGCTGGACAGTGTTTGCTTGTTATCACTATCGTGGCGCGTTCAAACTCATTTGGGTGAATTAATATATTTTCATTTGCCCGCTCGTGTAGGACATGTTGTTGTCAATTTAGGAGAGAATAGTAAATTAAATATCTTAATAAATTCCAATAATAAGATATTCTATTTCTCACTTTCTGATCCAATTTTTGAGGCAATTGTATGTTGAAAGTAACAAGCGAGGCAGTGATTTGTCTTGCTGTAAGAGAGAGAGGAAATCAAAATAATTTATTTCTGCGAGTCAGTATCGGAACCATAATTGTCTTGCCTAATTACAATATACATATATATACAAATTTGAATGCAATACTTATAAGAATATATTTCATACATATAGGACTGTACGTATATAAATTATTCTTATCCCTAATGTATTGCAAAATGGCTCTATAAACAGGCGTCAGTCAAGCATGTTCTATAATCAATCACTATGTCAGAACATCGTCGTCACGCAAAATATATCCTGTTTAATATTTCAATAGAAGTAACTTCTACATCTTGTTAGATGAGAGTTGTCAGAAAACAGAGAGACTGACAATTTTATAAAAGTATCTAAATAAAGAAAACATCTTTCGAATCTTGTTTAAGTTATAAGTATTTTTATATAAATTTATTTCATAAAAATAAAAACAGAAATAGATATCTGTCTGTATGTGTAGGTATGTATACATACTACTATCATCAACCTCCGGATTTTACGTGACTTTCCTTCAGTATAATCGGTGTTCTCCAAAGTCAACAGAGAACTCTCGCTCTCTCTCTCTGCTTCTACGTATCTTGACTTACCACTACGTAATAAACGTCATAAACATAAATAAGGTATTCTTTAATTATAATTAGCTATTAAATACCCCATATTTGAACCTTCGTCCTATGAAATAGCGTCTAATTTACTTTCATCAAGTAACTACTATCACGACCGTCATAATAAAATAATTATGAAGCGTAATATAAATTCTTATAAAGTTTTTCATTGTAATAAATCAAGTTCGCAAGTCAAGGAATAAAACAAATGTCAGGCAGCGAGATAATTAGACTTCTACTTGTTAAGTTCCGAGGCTAAATTATAAAGCTCGAATCTTAATAACTGTTAAGTGTCCTGTACCTTAATTTGAGGTTTTATTTTTTTATATAGGTATGTGTTACTAATTTTCTTATGGAAATAACATCTGGAGTATCTTAGTATTAGGTTATTTTTATAGGTGCGATATACATATTCGTATATAGCGGATTCTTTAAAAAGGAACTTTTTAAATCTATCATCCACCACCATGAGGCCAGTTGTGGTGTACAACTGACTGGTTGTGGTTTCAAGTCCCATTGGAGGAGATAAAATATTTATTTCAATTTTTATTTACATTTCGTCACTCTGGTATCGAGGCAAAATCGTTGAGTTCTGCCACTCAACACGCAATGCCTCTAGAATTCGTCAGAAAGTGGGGAACGGAGTGTCTTAACACGAGGTTCCCTCTGCCTACCTTGCTGTGTGCGGGATTCAGCGTAAAGCTGATTTATTTATTTTTATTTTAATTTCTAGGTTTCATCGGCCTACCCTACTATGTGTGAGATATAGCGTGAAGCAAAAAACTCTTTAGTATTATAATATTAACTATACAGGTAGATTTATACATTTAATTCAGTTTAATACAAAAACTTAAGAGTTTTTGTCCTCACAACACGGAATCCTAAACTTTTCCAGACTTCTTAGTTCACTTTTCAGTTATTTAGTTTTATTTCACCTTCAGAGGTGGCAGACCATTGTCTTTTTGTTGTTCGTCGAGAATTAAGATCTGATAAGTTAGTCCATGTCTTCTATTTGTTCTTAACTTGGCTTAATGATATCGTTGAGCTAGATAGTGTTGTGGTAATCTCTAAATAAGTATATTTTATTTGAATTTTTTTCTAGTTTGGTAGGAAGTTTAAACTACAACGACTGATAAATGCAACAATTGTAAGTTCGATTCCCACTCAGGGAAATTTATTATTTTTATTATCTTGCTCTGGCAATCTATCGTTCTAATCGTCGAGTTTTAGATGCTCGTGTCCCTGCGTTACGACTGGCCTCCTTTAAGCTAACAAAAATATTCTGCCTAATGCCTCCAGAAATCGGCGCAAAGTGGGGAGCGGAGTGTCTTAACACGTTCTGCCCTCTGTCTACCCTTCTGTGTGGGAAATACAGTGTGAAGCTGATTTTATATTCACAGTAGAACTGATATATTAAGATATATTTAGAAAAGGATACATTTATTATTTCTTAAGTGTATTTATTTGGAAATAATACAAATAATGGACACGTGTAGTATGTATTTATTTCACTCACCAAACACAAATATAAAGTGGCAATGATATAAAGCTGTTGCTGTAACTAACATAGCCCTTAATATCTTTGTATTAAAGGTTTTTATTAATAATCTGTATTTATTTGCATATATATTACATACATAAATGATGTCCTTATTAAGACACTCCGCTTTCCGGTTTTAAGGAGGCATTGCGCGTTGAGTGGCGGAACTCAACACCGCGCTACGCCTCGACACTAGAGCGAAGAAATCAACATATGAAATATCTTATTTCCTAGAATGGGAATCGAGCCACCACCTATCGCTTTTATAAATTTAATACGTTTTTAAAATATATTTTTACTAATTATTCATTTATAATTTTTTATAATGATTAATGTGCATATTTCTTCAATAACTTCACACCTCTTAAGTATGTACAATACATTATATCTCATAAATCCATATACAAAACCAGTGTTAGCCCGTGCGTGCGGAGGCCCTGGTCGTTTGTCAAAGCAAGCTATCCATCTTCTTCGCTCATTCGTCAATACGTCCGCTTGGGAAGCCTACACAAAACCCATAATGTACCATAAACTACGCTTATTCATTGTAAATATTGCAGGTTTTATGGTGTTACTTTTTATTCGCGTTTGACAATACTTATTTGTATTCTTTTTTTAATGTTTAATTGAGATTAGATATATATTAAGTTATTTTAACATTACATATTAATAAAAAAAATACATAATATATTAATATTTTCGTTGTTCTATTTGCTTGTATAAAGCTTCGCATTGATTTATGTCACTCAAAAGTTAATACCTAATATTCTAAAGTGTGTTGTTATTAGATTCTCTCTGTCTACCCTGTAAAGTGAGATAATGCGTTGGAATATAAGCACTATTAAGTATACATTTTGTCGAATAAGAATATTCGAACCCACAACCGTCATGTTTATAGTCAAAAGCTTTCCCAATGCGCCACGATGACCTCTCACCAATATTATATAATATATACGTAGCTAGTTATATTTCAATTCAATCGTGTACCAGAACTAAAGTTGCAGCTTAAGCCTTCCAATTCCCCGATAGTTGCGAACTCAATCCCAACACGAACATGACGCTTCACGCTCAATCTAATGGAGGAACTAATCTATCGTTAGAAATATTGAGTTATAAAAGATTATATTTATTTTTCTAAATGGAATAAAACTAATTCAATCAAGTTCACGCTGCTGCGCGCTCACAGTCAGGTAGATAGAGGGAATAGTGTTAAGACACTCCGTCCCGCATTTTCCGCCGATTTTTTGAGGAATTGCATGTTGGGTGGTGGATCTCAATGCCACGTTTTGTGTCTAAAATCCCAATAAATCGAGCCGGTAGTCTTCAATTGTTTAACAAACTCATATTGACTGAAACATGCACCCAAAATCTCCCAGAATAGTCACTGCTATTTACTTAATTTGAAAAATTGTAGATTCACGTCTTTTTCTCACATAGCAGGGTAGGCCAGAGTTAAGTTACTACGGTTAAATCGGTTCCATTTGCACTTGCCTCCTAATTTTTGAGAAATTGCATGTAGACTGGCGAACTCAACGCCGCGTACTGTCTACCGTATTGTTTTTCTACACATTATATTTATCTTTTATCTGGATATGTATATTATGTGGATACAAACACTGGCCAACAAATGTGTACACACATGCACAGTTAAAGCTACCTCTAATCATCTTGTTCACACAAAAGGAGGCAATTCCCATTCAACAGAGTCATAGACAGTTGCGACGTCAGTTGCGAAATTCAAATTTTGTCAATGTAAAGCAACCGGACCGTGGATTCTCATTATATCCTCGAAACATATCCAAAATTTGAATTTTGGAATGACGTTTCAAAGGTGTGTTTTTTGATTTGAATTCACTATGGATTTTTTGCTATAACTATGTTAATAACTATGATAACCGGTTGAAAACTTAAAAAAAACAGAATTATATTATTACAATACATACAATTTAAGCAAGCAGCAAAAGAATAAAGAAAATAATTAGAAGAAAACATTATGTACCAATATAATAAACTTACTATATCACAATGCAACCATTAATATTTTAATTTCCTCCTTCTAGTAAAGAGACCAAATCGTTCGAGAGACCAGATCGACGTTAATCTCCGCCACTCGACACGCGATGCCTCCATAATTCCCCGGAAGTATCTAAATGGGAACGGAGTGTCTAAACATCACGTTTCCGTAACTATTCTGCTATTTGCGGGATACATCGTGAAGTTAACAATATAACAAATTAGTTAGCGCTTGGTCGAATAAAATGATTGTATTTAATTTTGTTTTCATTACATAGTTAAATTTAATATCAATAGGAAATATAAATACATTGTATACAATATACACCCTAATTGCTTAGATTACCAATCTCCAGGGAACCTTAAGGCATAGCAAAATGCGATTGAGATAAAGTACGATAATAGAAATTATTAAGTAAAACAAGCCACGACCATAGTAGGGGAATTTTATAGCTAGGGTAGGTAGGCTATATCTAATGGAATTCGCAATCACAACGTTGATAGGCTTTACAGAACTAGAACTAGCTTTCAGATACAGTTTCAATGAACGATCCATAATTCATAAATGCATTATGCTGGCCAACCAAGGGACAAAGATATATTATGTATGTACGTATGCAGATGCAAGTTTGATTGTATGTAACTATGTACGGCTGAGTAAATAAGGGTAGAACATTGTAATGTATTGAGATGTTGTTGTTTTCTTTAAAATAAGACTTCTATTTAAAAATATTACAAATAAATAATTACTCTACAAAACCGCCTTCCAAGTTGGTGGCAGCTTCCTGTAGGGTTGACTCTACTGGTATTATTATGTAACTTAACTATTCCAAAGTACATTGTCGAGTTGAAAATTTTTCTTTTATTTTTCGCAAAAAAATTATCGACACAGTATTAAATTTTTTTAATAAATAAATTTCTCAATAATGAAGCTTTTTCATCAATTCTATCATAATTACCTTTTTTTTTAACGAAAAACGACAAAGTTCTAAAATTTCAGGAAAATAAAGCACATGTAATAAGTCAAACAAGAAATATACAATATTTTATTTTCGATAAACACGAAAAGTACAGGCACAAAGAGTTGAACGCTCGTTTACGAGGCAGATTGAGTGCGCAATGTTGTTACTTGAGAAACGTTTTGTTTGATCACCGTATGTTGGGTTTACGATGGTGTTGTAGACCAGCGGTTTTTAAACGCTGGTATTATGAAGTGGAAGTGTTAATAAAGGTAATAAATATTGGTCTGAGTTAACTATATGTAAGTTATAGTTGGTACTTTATTCTCTACTCTCAGCGGTGATGTTTGTTGTAGTATCTTGTTACAAAACAAATTATTTAGAAGAAAGCTACCTTAGCACCAGTGAGTCATGTGTTCGGCCTGCTCCTTCCCTTAATTTCCCTTAATCTAGTGGATGTAATATTTAAGCTAAATACAAAATATCAGGCTGCCTTCTTTTCTTTTTGATGGAGGAACAGAGTGACTAAATTTCTAAGAGATGCTGTAAGATAATTGATTGTTATTTAATCAATTATAAAAATATATATATTTTAAATACGATAACAAAAAGCGTCCGTCTACACTCGCTCGTTTATTTGCAACACTCCGACTAAAACAAATAGTGTACAAGATCGATGTTTATCCGGGACACTTGTACTGCTGTTACACTACTCCCCGGGAGTCGGGAGTGAAGTCGGGACGGACCCAGAAGTTAGGTTGTACAAACATTAAAGTGCTTCAATATTTGACGCGTGGGACGCTAGATAATCTTGACCTTATAGTTTGAGTAGAACGTTCATTTATTTACATTTATGTTTTACATTTGTTTTTCATTTAAAAATAAATTTTATTATAATTCGGGATTTTATTATAATTAAATATTTATTTACGGGAATGTCGTAGAAAGTGGGAAACGGAGTATCTTAACACTAGGTTCCCTATGTACCCTCCTGTGTGTGGGATACTGCTTGAAGTTGATTTTTTGATTCATTATAATACTAAATAGCTTTAATATTGAACATCTTCATCTTAGAAGTCTGATTCATGCATTCATCGAAAATAACTTCTTATAAACGACTAGTAATCGAAAAGAAATAGAATTTTTTTTCCGTTCTAGTAGAAACTTCGGGAAGTTCTCTCTCAGTGATTCTCTACACTTCCTAAGTTACTAACTATCTAACTTATAGGTATCTAACCTCTAATTCCAGTAATATAGGCTTTGGAGTTATACCCTTAGTTGCTTGTTGTGAGTAACACTCGACATTTAGATTGCATCTCCAGTTATTAATAACTGTCTCTTGTCTTTCTATGTACATACAACATGTATACAAAGGAACATTTAACGTTAAAGGAATATTCTAGAAACCCTATGTTAACAATAAAAATAAAATAACAACATACCACATACAACCAATCACAAAATCTGTAATAATAAATCACGCATAATTATGCGTAATTACGTTCAATTATAACATTAAAATAATAAGTTTACATGTCTACTCGTTCGACCTCGAGGGTTCCGAACAAACAAACTGTAGTATAATATTATACGAACGATAAAGAGTAATTTCGTGCTCCATAATTAAAAACAGAAGCTAATCTTTGAATCGCATCAAAGGGCGCCTACAAATCGTGCCTTACAAAATTTTCTAATAAAACGCCTTTATTCGCCTTTTGTATCAGTGGACTGAGGATAATATTGTTATTAGAATTAATTTTTGTGTATCCCGCATAGAGAATATAGTGTTAAGACACTCCGTTTCCCTACATTCTGTGGTAATCAAGGGAAAATCATGGGTAAGTTCCGGGGAGTGAGAATCGAAACAAAAATTATCCTGTGTAATTACAGTTTGACACTATAGCCCATAGCATAGTAGGGACAGTCAACATAATAGAAGTCAATGTCCTGTCAAGACATTTAGTTATCCGCATTTTCTCATCAAGCATATAAATGAGAATGATTTCAAACTCACTACTATCGTGTTTATTTGCGGACACATTTTCCCACTGTGCCACGACGACCTAACTTTGTTTACTTATTAAACTTAGTATTATTAGATCATAAATAAAACGAGCACTTTGAACTGTCAGTGTAAAAGATTACGGGTGTTCTCAAAGATTTACAACTTGCTCAGTGGATTCCTTTCATTGGAGCGTTTTAATCGTCTAAAATATCAGATTTATCTCGTCTTAGCGTTATAACGGGTTTAATGCGTTCAGTTAATAGCTTAACTAGATGTTCATTTGAAAATTTGATAAATAGTTAATAATATTGATTAATTTGACATTGATAAGTAAATATAGGTCAGTTGTGGAGCAGGAGTGCAAAGTTTGAATGTAAAATCGAGTGGTCGTGGGTTCGACCCGCACTCGGGGAAATTAAATATTTATTTCAATTTATATTTTCATTTCTTATATAATAAATAAAATTTGTTACATAATATAGAACGTAATTGAAATTTATTGCTAAGCCAAAATATCCAATCTTAATAATAAATATTTTAGTATGTACTATATGATAACAGCAGTTTTGAAATGAAGATTCACTGTGAATTTTATCATAATAAGTCCAGCCATTTAAAAAAAATACTAATATATATATGTTCATACAAACAATTTTCAACATTTATATTATTAGTAAGGTTCAGTGGACGATAAAAATTGCAACAAAAGCAATAACATACATAATTTTTTTTAAAAAGGATTGCTTTATCAAACAGCTGTCGAAGTGCTCGGCTTCACAATACACAGTCGAATAAAGAATATATTGAATAGGTAACAAACATTAAATAAATTTCAATACGTTTTATTGTGAAGATGCTTACAAAAAATGTTGCCATGTGTGAATCGGGCACACTCACGAAGGGTTCTGTAGTAATCATGGACTAAGATTACATATTTAAGTGCATATGTATTTATCTTAAAAATCATTATAACATTATAATTCATCATATGATATACCGACGGATGGACTGACTAAAAGACGGACCGATAAAAAGACAGATAAACTTATAATAGTTCCAGCTTTTACTATTCTGCTACAGAACCCTAAAAATGTAAATATGAATATATATATATATAGGCAACAGATAACCGATAATGAATATTATATAAGATGAAAGAAAATATTCTAAAAGAAAATTATTACGGCTTCCAAATCGATCAAGCTTTTATTATATTATTAGTCACAGTCACAGTAGATATAGGAAGCCTACTGCTAAGACACTCCGGTCCCTACTTTCTTCCGTGGTCTGGATCCATTGCGTGTAGCGTAATTTAACACCGCGCCTTGCCTCGACATAGCGGATAAATAAAAATATTCAAAATTTATTTTCTTCGAGTGGAACTCGAACCCACGACCTATCGTATTTCGAGTCACGCGCTAGGACGTCTGCGCCACGACCGACTTTTATTTTAAAATTATGTTTAAGTATTTTGGATAGAGTAGAACAGTCCACGTCCTTTGAACGTTCCCAAACGTTACCCAACCTAACTAAGTTATACGTTGAAACTGATCGATCAGCGTCATGACAAAATTTTGATACACTCGGTGCAATTTATAGCTCAATATGCCTTATACTTTTACTAAGATGGACTATATTTATTTTAGTTTCACGCATTATCCCGCATATACCTTAGTGTTTAGACTGATCCCGTACTTTCCGTTAAATTCTTCGAGATTTTGTGTGTAGAGTAACAGAACTCGATGTTGCATTGAATCTTCTTACCAGAGAAAGAAATGAATATTCTCCCGAGTGAGAATAGAACCAACCACTGTCGTATTTGAATCTGACGCTGCGCTACTGCGCTGTGACGGTTAATATTTTTTAAAGCGTTAAGTAAATTCAATACTATGAAAATTTCTAAATTATAAAAAAAATCTGAAGACCATAGTGGAGCAGTGAGAGTAAACATGAAGATTGTGTATTCAATTTCTACTCAATGGAATGAAGGTATTTTTTTTCCAATTCTGGTAGAGAAAATGCGGCGGCGTTAGGTATATTGAATTTAGGAGGGAGACAGAGCACAATATGTTTTGAAATTAGTTGTTTTTACCTTTCAGGCTTCAGTTATATACTGAAAAACAAAATGAAAAATATATTTATTAAATAAACTTAATGTTCGCCATTACTCAATCAATCAATCAAGTCAAGTTTCTACCCTGGTACATGAGGATACAGCATGAAGTTAGAAAAACCGATATCAAAAATTGTTTTGAAACAAAAATGTAATTTACATCTGTCATCTCCCATTCTGTTTCAATATTTACTTCTCCATGCATGCTAAATACTAATAAAGTAACAAAGGGTGCGTAACTGCCTTTATTTATGACTTTGCCGGAAGTCTCTTTAATAAGTTGGTTAAGTTTTAGTAAAATTAATTGTTTTATTTTATAAGTGGACTTTTGAATGACTGTATAATCAATATCAACTTTATGAAATTGAATAGTATATTAAAAGCAACAACTTTACGCTCTATCCCGCTATACATAGCAGGGTAGGAAGAGGGAATCTGGAAGCTTAGTGTTATTATACTCGTATGCTAATAGTAACTTAATAGATAAAATATTAGACATATTTTAATTTTATCTGTTTTTTTTTCAACACACCCGGTACCTAAAACAAAAAATATATATATTTATGTATATTTTTTTTTGTTTTTAATAGTCGAATCAAGTGTTTCCTTCTCTAAAAAAACGCATTCCATCCTTAATTCACTGTAAATTGAATTAGAGTATAATGTGGCTTACCTTTGAACTAAAATCTATGGAAGAGCCAAAGAATGCATTAATATATAGTGTTTTTCTTTTGTTAACAAATTCGATTACCGTTTGACGCAAAGGCTTGACCTAGTGTTAAATCATTATGTCTCCCATTCCCCGCCCATCTATCAAGTCACTGTGTGACTAATTACGGAATGTATTGCCACCAATATAACCTAAGTTAAGCCATTTAATTAAAAAATATATATATATATATATAAATTAAATAAAGATCCACATTATATCTCTCCCGACTGCAAGAGTACAATACAGTCGCGTGCGCCCGCTTATTGAGCACTCAAGAAACCCCGACAGAGTTGAAGTGAAAACAAAGCACGCAATAAAACTAGGGTAGCACGCGATCACGCGAACACGTCACGTCACGTTATAATTATTTTACGTTGGTATTGTTAAAATGACGTATTAGCTGCATGATGGCTTCGATGTATCGGGTTGGAATTGAATTTTATATGTTGCTCTTTTGAGTTAGAAAGCTTTATAGAATTTAGATAAGCTACATTATTGGAGATATAGAGGCCAGTCGTAGTGTGAGGTATAAGCGTGTGACTGTAAGCGCGACAGGTTCTGGGTTCCATTCCCATACGAATATATTTAAAATTTCGTTCTTTTATTTCGAAATTAACCTAGAAGATAATTTGATTCCCATCCAGGGGAATGAAATAAATTAAAATTAAAAATTAAATCAGTTTCACCCTGTATCACGTACACAGCAGGGTAGGCAGAGGGAATTTAATGTTAAGACATTCCGTTCCCCACTTTCTGCCGAACTCTGGAGGCATTACCGGTTGAGTTGATCTTAACGCCGCGTTTTGCCTCGACACCAGAGCGAAGAAATGGAAATATAAACGTAAATAAATATTTCACTTCCTCGAGTGGGAATCGAACCCACAACCGTCGCGTAACAGTTACACCTTGTGCCGCTGTACTACGCCGGCCTCAAACTCACGGTCTCTTTTCTTTGATCTGGTAACATAACATGTTCTGGAACTTAAAGACAAAGCTGGAACCGGAATGTCTTCTTACTAGGCGTCCTTTGCCCTCAATGCTAACTCACTCATTCCAAATTTGAAAACAAAAATAGCGTTTCGCAAAGCAAACTCTATTACAAATACATGGGCACTTTAAATTCTCAACGTCATAATACTTTTTGCACCAAAAAATATATTGCACAAATATTTTTTGCAGGAACTTCATCGGTATTCCACCTATTCGCTTATACAAGAGACACTTGTCTATTATTGAAACGTGTCAACACATGTCAACACGCCTGAAAACCGACGCCTGGAGCCTGGAGCCTGTAACCGGAAGTACAATGCGTAGAAACGTCGGATATTGGTCGGCTCAAACACTGACCACTTCCGTTTATCGACAGACCAAAAATTTCAGGTGGTTTTCGGCTTTTTGTAAAGTTATTTGGATTGACGTTCGTTTGTATAGCTTTATATTTGTATGTGAAATGCAAAAACACCAGAGCGTAGTAGATAAATGTTTTAAAAATATCAAATTCTTTTCAATTTCTGTAATGTACATGTATTGTTTTGGTTTAAGAGCTTTTAAAAGCGTAAGCGTAAAATAGTTTTTAATTATATTACTTGTTGATATGGATAAAAAGAAAAATATCACATACATGTATGTATTTTCAATGTGTCAGAAAACTATTAGCATTGTAAATGCTAAATAAATATACATATATAAATTTACATACTTAACTTAGTAATTAAAGTAACGCGTCAGTTGTGGGATCGATCCTCATTCGGAGGTTTGATTATATTTGTTTCCGTGTTTGTAAAGTTTAGTAAAAGTTTTAATACACAATGTCTTTAAAATTGGGCGGAAAATAAGATATGGAATTCCTTAACACTAGATTCCTTCTGCCTGGGACTAAGGGTAAAAAATTGTAGCCGACTATTAAATATGTAGATTTAATGTATGTATGACATTACAATGAAATTAAAATTTCTAATGTGAAATTTAAAAGTAGGATTTATATAACATTTTATCCAAAAGCGCCAAAAGTTTTACACTAAAAGTTAGAAACTATTAAAAAGAAAGCTTGTGCGTGCCTTCCGCCATTTTCAAAATGAATTTATTGAAACCATTATTCCTTAATATTTCTTTTTCATTCGTGTTAAAGAAAAAATATTAATATATTTCGACAATACCTACTCCACTTTTCATGATCTTCAACATTTTGAATTAGTCCATTGGCCCTCATGTCTCCGCATCACCACATCCAGCCATCGCTTCCTTGGATGTCCAGATCTATCCTCAGGAATTATATACCAATACAAAACATTTAATGTAATAATTCTTAATTCAATAAATATTACGTATTATATTCAAAACTAATTTAATTGATATTAAATTCGTAAGTAACTGAAAGCAGATAGACAGAACAACCACACAATCTCCATTATATCCTACATATAGTGTCAAGAAAAAGAATATCAGCATACATTAACATTTCACGTTTCCACGCAGTTAGTTAAAATCGCGCGGTAATATATTTTCGCGAAAGATATGAGTGTACATATATTTTACTTACATATGTATGTGAAAATATTCACAAAGTGACCCAGTTTGGGTGACAGCGACTGTTTCCGCAGTATCGTAGACAGTAGCGTCACAGCACAATCTAATTTTAGAGTATTTGGAAATTTAATTTATGTATCTATTTAAAATTATCGTATGTCTAAATATACGAGACGTCTGACTGTTCTATGAAAATATTTAAAGAAAGATAAAACTATAATGACATCAGCTTCACGCTGTATCCCGCACACAGCAGGGTAGGCAGAGGGAACCTAGTGCTAACACACTTTGTTCGCCATATTCCACCGTATTCTGGAGATATTGTGTGTTTAGTGGCAGATACCAGACCGAAGAAATTACTAAATATTTAATTTCCTCGAGCATGATTCAAACCCTCAACCTGTGGCATGTACAGATTTTGCGCCCCTGCGCCACGACTGGACTAATAAAACAATATTATTTTAACTATTATTTAAATTAACTATGATTAAGCTATTTGAAAATCGCTAGTCATTTTCTTGATTGGTTTTGCAATGGCCAAACTAAATGTTAAAAAAGCATGGAGGATTAAAACTTATCTAATAGTTATATCTTTAAAGTATTTAGGTCGAAAGCCAATTTAAAGCTTTTTACAAAGTAAAGTCATATAATCGTTTATTGCTAGCAATTCTGTACTCCAGTAGTTACGAAGTATACATATGTAGGTATTGCTTAATCTATTTTATTTTATAGCCGCGTAAAATATATTCAAACAGTAAGTAAAAAATATAACCGGTTAAGTGCGAGTCGGCCTCGCATATCACTTAATATCAGGATGGCAGGTTATCGGAAAATACGCTAGAACTTCTAAAATTTCTAAAAGTTAGTTTCTTAAACAAACTTAACTTTGCGGGCTTATGCACTTATTTTGTATTAAATTAAGTGCATATTACTATATGTAATGTAATGTTAATTTTTTGGATATTTTCCTTTTATTGCATTGTAAGTTCTCACTTTCGTGACGAATTTCATACTGTAGGTCAACCTGTAGGTATTCATTATGCGGCGAATTTCATATAGTTTCCAGTGGCATATCCAAATTATGAAAAGTTAATACAAAGTTACTTAATTATCTTTAACTCAAGTTAAAATACCGGAAATTTTCTTAAAACCTTCCACAAATACCTACAGATTTAATTATATAACTATGTTTTTGCGTGCAGCGCCGGGTGGCCCAACACTAGGCTCACAGTACCTACTCTGTTCTATGCGGAATACAGCATAAAGTTGAAAAAAATAATAATTTTCCTATAAATTTTAATCAAATATTACTTGAATCATACAATTCTGTACTTGTTACTTTCGTTATACGAGCTCCCATCATGAGATAACGTTACATGAATGATATCCGAATCGGGGGTGCTATTATCATATCAATTTGTCTTCTCTACTTCTTATGTTATGTATGGTAGTTACATTTTATTTTAGATTTTTAATGTTTTGTTAATTGATTTTTTATTCAAATCGTACTATATAATAACATGTATATATTGTTGTACATTAACGCAAAATATTGAAAAATATTATAACCGTACGTAAAATATTGTAATCTGAAGTCAGAATAAGGCGGTATGGGTAAGATAAGACAAAATGTTAAGACATTGTGTATAAAGTGGCTCAACGCCTTGTTTTGCTATGACGAAGAAAAATATCTCATTCCCCGAATATGTTTTGAACTCAACTCACTACAGTCATCTACAGATGTTGAGGGCTGCGCCTTGGCGTCTTTAAATATATAGAAAAATAATGTGCTTTACATAAAGCACAATATTTTTAATTCTTATATTATTTTTATACACAAAAAAATCAATATTTTTTAGCTTTACTAAACCCGTGAAAAATATGAGAATTATAAGAAAATCGAATTCTATTTGATTATAACGAGAATTCGACTATCTTATAAACACACTAAAATCTGGTATACAATTTAAAATCAAACCAATATTAACGTAATATGTCACAGTGTATTCGATATAGCAATAATTGTTATCGCATGCTACAAGAATAGTATATCAGTAACGTAATATTCATAAAAAATAAATGTATACGAGTCAAGCAGCTCTATAAAGCAACGAGACATGTTACGATCTGTTACAGGTAGAGAGAGTATTGGTGTGTCATTCGCTTTTTTACATGTGGATATAATGAACAGAAAAATATATTTCCTTGAATATTATGTTGTTTTCTAAAGTTAAATTTGTCGTTATTTCACGTCGTCTTATTTTTTTTACTTCACTCTTTTCGGATATCTGTACTATCTTGTGTGCTTTTTAAAGCTTTTTGCAGTATCTTGCACATACACATATACAGCGTAAGCAGAGGTAGCCCGGGGCTGTTATGGCAATACGAAGAAATGAGAAAACGGAAATATTAAATCGCTCAATGCTTGTGCATGTCGCATGTTTGTGCCTTTGCTCTTCTATGGCTTCACATATATTATACTCGTGTACACAATATTTATTACGTTCAAACGTCAAAATTTTAACATCCTAATTTTTTCTACAAGTTGTCACGACGTTATCTTTATTTTTCCAGTTCCTAAAAGTTTAAATTTTCAGTTGAAAAATAAACTTCAATACACGCTCCAGATAAAAGAATAATTAACATATCAAAAAAGAAAACATAAACAAAAGCTAGAACGTACAAAGTCCGTAACTCATGAGTTTATGAGAGGCCACTGTGATCCTACCGTCAGTCTGTCGTTGCGTCGACTTACTTAACTATAATAGAAAATGTATCGACGTTAACGTCGCGTTATAAATTATTCTACAAATAACAAGTTCTCTCCTGAGAGAGATTTAGATATACGAAAAAGTATAATAAATGAAACTATTAAATATATCTTTACATCAAATGGGAATCGTACCCATAACCTGTCGCGTTTACAGTCACACGCTTGTGTCACGACTGGCTTCAACGGTATATAATATTTTGCTTAATATTCTTTGCTAAATATTATATATTTATTATTAATTCTCATTAAATAAAACGCCAACGATTGCGTCAATCGAATGCCACATTTAGTATTATAAATTCGCAAGAGTAGGAAGTCAACAAATATCCATTTGTATGATAATGAAGTGAAAATATCTATGTACGTGACGTACATATTGTTTTTTTGTGTATGTTGCTAGGGTTAATGGCGGTGATACTGACTGACTTTAAGTAAAATATATTTAGGTTATTTACAAAGAATAC
Organism: Heliconius aoede; assembly: GCA_037355905.1. Taxonomy (NCBI): domain Eukaryota; kingdom Metazoa; phylum Arthropoda; class Insecta; order Lepidoptera; family Nymphalidae; genus Heliconius; species Heliconius aoede. Next base: position 267,487 of record JBAIZZ010000089.1, on the reverse strand, counting down.
GTATTCAGAGACGGTGATTGGTGCTTAATTAACATTAAATTATAGAAATTTATAATACACTATATAATTAATATATATTACATCGAAAGCTTAAATCATAAAAAATAGTAGGGATTTTTATCACATGATATTCGTAATTTAATTACAATATAATATATTCTTACATACATATATACAAAAATTGTAGGTAAAAGTTGTAAAAAAAAATATTGATAACTAATGAAGTACATTCGTTTCAAACTTAATTAACTAGGTTCGTGTAAATAAAAATTGTAATCAAAAATATTTTATGTAAAATAATACAAAAATTAAGTATCTTTATGACTTTTTTGTAATTAATAATTAGAAAAACTCATAAAGATATAATTTTTCAGTTCACAATCACATTTGCAGAAATGGTTTCGGAGAAAAAATAAATAGTAAAATAAATAGAAACCATTAATCAACTACAAGGAGGCATTAAAGAGTACGCAATAAGGCTTGGGGCGTGAAATTAATAAATCCATTATAACACAATGTTCCCACACTGGCTTTTTCTGTCTGCGACAACCCTGGATTTATTGTAGAGTTGGGTGTGGCTGGAGGCGTATAGTATGTAACTGGTGGAATATTTGTTTTTTTTTTTTTGGTAAATATCTATTTAACCGAGTTTATATGTTTATATGAGAGAATCTGAATTCACAATTAATATTTTCATTTCTTCGCTCTGGTGTCAAGGTGGAATTCAAAGGGCAGCGTTGAATTCCACCAATTGACACATAATGCCTCCAGAATTTGACGGGAAGTGCGGAGCGGGTCTTATTTCTATGCTCTCTCTGCCTACTGCTACATCTGGGATACAGCATGAAGCTTAAAAAAATAATTGGTAACTTAAATATTAATATATACATATTTGTTAATAAAATAATATCACACGCCTTGAAGCTATTCATAGAAAAAAAAAAGAAAAAAAAGTGCTTTAAAAAAAATGTATTATGAACAAAAAGCGTTATGTTAAAACTGTTTAAACAATGGCAAGTATTAGAGGAAACGAGACACTTCCAAAGTGACTCTAACTTCGTATTCCTCTGGGTGATCCTCAGTTAAGATAAATTATTCTGACGTCTACATACACGTCAGCCGCCGCGAAAAGGGATAACGTATCTAAGTTGACGGGCGCGATATAGCAGTTAGGGGCGCCTTCCAGTTACAGCTAGGTAAAGTGGCTGAACTAATTTTAAATAATGACAAATTGAAATAAATAAATTGTTTCAAGTTGTATCCTGCATGTAATAGGTAGACAGAGGGAACTTAGTATTTAGACATTCCGTTTCTCAATTTTCGCCGAATTTTGGCTCAACGCCGAGCTTTTGTATTGATGCCGGAGATAAGAAATGAAAATATTAATAAATAATATTATTATTAGTATAGTCCCTGAGTAGGGATCGAACCCACATGCGTCATGTTACGGTCAGATCCCTGTACCACTGCGTTACGGCAACCTGATATTTTATATATACGAATTAATTAGAAAAAAAAAACTGTTTAACAGAATATACTGTATACTCTGAAACGACTTAAATGTAACTTAACCGACATAAATGTAATTTTCACTATTGTATTTTGACATACTTTCCTTAACTTTTCATTTTTGTTTTATTCCAATCAGTTCAAAAAAAAATTAAAGCAATATCATGATTCGACAAAATTGCTCCAAAATAATTGTGTTTTTTTTAAACTTATTAACTACTAAGTATATTTAAGTACAAAAGTCGATCACTTCTATTGAAACTAGTTTTTCTTTCGAATTTGGTAAAACTAATTTAACATTGCTAACAAAAGCACTGCAATTTCCGTTAAAAAATAACTTGTTACTTTCCAGTGGACAGCCAGCACTGCGGTTGAGTAGAAAATGGTTCATGTGGATGGCTTTATCAATATTAATGTTTCATTAGGGCATTATTCCTAAAGGTTTTACTTATATGAAGTTTATTTTTCAATTCAGCACTTTATCGTCACTGTGACTGGCTGCAGATAAAGTTTTTATACTCCATAATATTTTATTTTTAACTATAATATGTTTTATTGAGCTTTTGTTAAGGGTCGTAAATATTGTAATTTTTCATAATATTCTTTCTTTTTCTTTATGATGTGAGGTAAGATAGAGAGATATGTGGTGGTGCATTACTTAATTTACTATTTTTAAAATCGATGATGGAGAGACCAGGGACCTAGACAACAATTTTATATCTCCCATACAATAAAAACATATACCTACCTATTCTTACGTATTTATTAAATTATCAGATTATCCAGATCGACATGTTTTGAATCGAACCTAAAAGATCGTGTTTATATAAATATATTATTTCTTGTTGTAATTCATCTTTCTTATCCTTATACCTTTAAAGCATAAAAAATAGTTGAAATTAAAACGAAAACTAAAAAAAAACAATCTTGAAAGTTTGAAATCGCAGATATCATCCCTCTGAACAAACAATTTTCAACATTGGCGCAATGGCATAAAATTATTTAAATATTTAAAAAAATCCAACAGTACCCCGCATATAGCAGTGTAGCCACAAGGAACCTAAGTTCCCCACTCCCCGCTCAATTTCGAGACATTGCGTTGCATCGCATTGTCGAGTGGTGGAATTCAACGCCGCACCTAGTCTCTAATATTGTTTACTAAAATATACTCGTACATAGAAATAATATAATTACATAAAGAAGATCTAGTTATTTCAATCAATAAGAAATATACAGACACATTCAAGCCAAGCGGGCTTCTTCAGAAGACGTTCGTAGCTATTAAATCGACATTTAGATTAAATTTCCAATCGGATTCTACCGGCAATACAATATTAATATCAGAAATGTCTATTTGATAACGTTCTTAGTTGAAAGTTCTATTAGTTAATTTTCATTTGATAATTTAACTGTAATTTTGAAAGATGAATTCATAGATAAAATGAAAATATAAAAAATAAGCTTCACGCTGTATCCCGCACACAGCAGGTTAGGCAGAGGGAACCTAGCGCTGAGGCACTCTGTTCCCCACTTTCTGCCGAATTCTGTAGGCATTGCGTGTTGAGTGGCAGAACTCAACACCGAAAAATATATTTTGCTGTATTTAAATAAAATAAAAGTAATAAAATCTCTAAGATAATTTAATTTAAGACCCTGTAATAATTTCCCATAAGCTGTTCACATTTTGCATATTTTAATACAGACTATAAATTTTTTATCTCTTTCGTCTCTTATTCTTATTCTATAAAGAAACGGGAACAGAGTGTTTCAAGCTGGTTCACTGCTTTGCTATATTTGGGATAAAGCGTGAAGCTATATTTTAATATTTATTAAAAAAATAATATTAAAATATAGCTTTAATATATATATATAATTTATGAAAACCAAATGTTAATAGTCCAGTGATATTTAGAATTTAAAAAAAGGGGAAAAAAGTCATCATATCGCAATCAAATCCTTAACCATCCATTTTAAATTATTTTAAGGTAAAAAATATGTTTAATAAATATCGAATTAGTGACCTCTGAACATTTACGCCGTAAGAATTGTATCCAGAATCAAAAAAGTAATTTCGAAATTCTCATTCAAATTAAACCGAATCACCGATGTAAGAAAATTTGTACCGATATTAAAATTGCTCGAAAAATATGTATCGAAATGAAATGAAACTTTAGGTGTAGGTATTTGTATGATATACGTATATCATTAATATATATTTTTGCCAGATTAGGAAGCTTTAGGAGTAAGTGAAAATATAAAATAATTTATTTTTTCGGGTGGGAATCGAACCCACGACATGTCGTGTCTACAGGCGCACGTAAATGACATTGTATGATTATAAGTTTACTTTCTAAGTGCAGTTTCATATTTTTTTAAGTTTAAGTGCAATTTAATTATCCACAAGTATATAATTCAATTATATTTCTTGAAAAAAATTAGATACGCCAATGAATGTAATTTTGAATAAAAAGGAAAATTGTTGTAAATATAGTATGAAATTGTTTAATTTAAGTAAAATTCGCCCTAGCATGGCAAATATAGATAATGTTTATTTAATATAAATATATTATAGTCCATTTCAATCATGGTCCACTTAACAATTTCGAATTCACGTTTAATTATAGAGCTTTAAATTCGTATTATTATACATCATATAAAGTACACGTAAAGTACACGTAAAGTGTCTCGGATGTTATTTCAATGATTATTATATGACATGAGATATGACAATATTATTATCTCCACTCGAAGAAGTGAACTATTTATTGCCGTTTACATTTTTATTTCGCTCTGGTGTCGAGGCAAAGGGTGGCGTTGAGTTCTGTCACTCAACACGCAATGCCTCCATAATTCTGCAGAAAGCGAGGAACGCAGTGTATTAACACTGGGATCCCTCTGCCTACCCTGCTATGTGAGGGTTACAGCGTGAAGCTGATTTATAAGCAAAACTAGAATAAATTAATTATAGTATAAACAAAATTCGATTAGCTTTAGCCATGTCCGCGTGGGAATTAAACCCGTTTACAGAATAATGCTTTGATTTATACAACGATATTAAATCATTCGATGTACTGCTATTCAACGATCCGATGGGAATTACTAGCGTTCGTTCAAAATCTAGATGTCTATTTACCTTTGTAATTTGTGTAAGCATATTTTGATTGTGATTCAAAATATTCCAGTCGAAATATTAAATATGCTGAACAGGTGTGGCCAAATAATATTTCTAAAATGACATAGGACCGCTGTATACCGAATATAAAAGGGTAGGCTGAGGGAACCCAGTATTTCCCGAATTTTTCGAGATATAACGTGCTGAGGGGCGGAAATTAACGCCTGGCTTTTGTATTGGTGTCAAAGTGCAGAGAAGAAAATATTAATCAACAATTCATTCCCTCGAATAGGAATTGAACCTACATCCGTCTCGTAACAGTTACACCCTTGTGGCTCCGCGGTATGACTGTCTGTATGTCTGTCTATGACATGTCTGGTCATGTATGACATGTATGACATGGTCTGACTATGTCTGTAAATTTATATTATATTTCAATGTAAATCATTCGATTGTGGCACAGCGGCAAAAAATACTTTTTATTTACATGTGTTAAGTTCCATGAAAATCTCGTTCCATGGTTCTCGAAAATCGAGAGGAAATTGGGGAACGGAGTGTCCTAACTATGTATAGAAAAAAGAAAAACAATTATCTAACAAAATTTACTTTCGCATTTTTGGATTATCAATTATTTACTTCACCATGATAAAAACATGTGGTATATACCTACATAATAAAATTTACAGTTATTTTATATTACAACTACAACTCCATTAAGTGTAAACATTACACATTTTAAGCTCTTACAGACCCTTAAACTTTCGACATAATGACCTTAGCTTTGGCTGTTATAGTTAACTATTACTATTTCTCTTACAGTTTTCATACTTAATGATTGTCGACCTCTAAAGACTAAAATATCTTTTAGTTGGAAGATATTCTAGTCTTTAGAGGACTTTTGGTATGACTTGATTAACCGATTGTTCTATTACTTAAAAAAAATGTCACTGATTAGACCGGAGGACGTGTATTCGATTCCAATGAAATATAAAAAATATTTGTAACGCGCTGTGTAATGAAAATTTATAGGATACTTCCTGTGGACCTACAGTTATGAAATTTATCACGAAATCATTGAAATTTGTAATTAAGACAGGGGGAACCTGGTGTTAAGACACTGTGTTTTACACTGTGACGTAATACAATGTCAGACTTTTGCCTTGGTGCCAGAGCGAAGAAATAAAAATATTAATGAATAACAAATTACAAACAAATTTGTGGTTTGCATTTCATACAAAACCAACGCATATGGCCGTAAACCTAAGTTTGTCAATTTTATAAGTTTTTATTTCCATGAAATGGTCCGAAAACCATGGTGGGCTTTTTATACATAATTTTTTTTAATTATACACAAAAAACACTACCAATATTAAATATAGATAGTGCTGCAACTGCACAAACAAATCGCATATATAAATCCCCCCCATACACGTATCAAATAACCACAATACTGTATAAACCGTAAACGGTGAAGCATTTTCATTTAGCAACAAACGTTGCGGTCGAATGTTACGCTCATTGGTCGTTATCTGCCGTTAATCAGGACCATTATTCAAAGTGTTGCAACGGAGACCGAATGTGGCACAATGTGCTCGATTTAAATATATATATTTTTTGGTATTTTTAGGGTTACGTTCCCTTATGGAGGAAACTTATGTATTATATGTATTAAACTTGTGTATTATATAATTATGTTTTTTATCAGGAAATCATGGGGCCGTATATGGTTACATTTCCATATATCCAAAACTTCCTGAGATAAAGGGTCTTGACAGACAAACAGACATATAGATAGACAGATAGAAAGACAAACGGACAACAGAGTGATGGTATTTATTTCCTTAAGTAATTAAGTTTAAAATAAGGGTTTCTTTTATTCTTAAAAAAATACGAAATATCTTATAGAAAAAGAAAACTTGATATTTTTAACATGATATTTGTTATAACAGTGGTACTATAACAAGTAGAAATTCCGCCCTACGAGGCCGTCATGCGACTCGACCTAAGTGGCGAAGTTTTCTCATTTCGTCCCTTCGTGTTATGGTTAAAACTTTTAACCGAATGGACGGACGGTGGCATTATCTACCTGCATGAATACTTATATATTGCAATAAACATCTCTATGAATAATAGATGTAAGCTTTTTTGAAGGTTTTTGTAAACAAAAAAAGGGTATTTTTAACCGACCGTAAAAGAAGGCGGTTATCAATTCGACTGTATTTCTTGTATATGTATAAAAAGAGGTAGCAAAGCGTCTTTTTAATTAAAAGCTCGTACTTTTCATGTTTTAATTTTGCCCATTTCTAACAGTGTTCAGTATCTTGCCAATCGAAATATGTTTTTCACTAATAGACCTATTTGAATACAAAAAAATGTATACTAGTATAATCATACTAATAATACTAGTATAATCATACATATATAGAAAATGACATTTTATTTTTAACTTTCATATAATATATAACGACATACAGATATGTAGATATGTAAAATGGACACTCGCTACAACACAATACTAATATTATAATTTTAATCTGTAATTAATATTTCGATGACAACCTAAAACAATCTGTTACACTCGAAAATGACAGCGCTATGTATAATTTATAGTTCCACAATTAAATGGTATGCAGAATTGTTATATCGTCCGCGATTTGGGTTTGAGCTTTCAATAATATAACGTAAATGGATATAATACTAATGATGTTAAAATAGCTGGTTGACAGGTTGACATTACATCGTTTTGTTTCAGTAAAACGCGGGAACTATCGATATTTTCACCCGTGTTAGATTTTGTGTTTGATTAGAGCAAAAGTTAAATACAATCATTTATTTATTTTCATGTTGGATAATTTTCTTTTACGCAGATCTCTGAGACCAAGAAAAGAGTCTTATTGAGGAACTGTAGTAACTTATTACACTGTAGTAACTTATTATTATACACACCACTACACTCAACTTTAACTGTAACTATCAAAATAAAAAAATAAAGAAATTTTGTTTAATTTATACATTTTACCTTTCTTAGATCTCGTGTAACTAGGCAATTAATTGCTGATATTATAATAGTGAACAGAAGGATATCCTACTAATTACTTACTAAGTAAGCCATACAAAAGCAAAAACAAAACAATAGATGGAAATAATTTAAAAACTGAATAGTGGTGAGAATGATCAAATTGTGAACAGGAAAAAAGTTTTCTCATTTGGGATTCATTTCTCAACCAAGATGGAATAACTTCAGCGCTTTGTTACATGTTACGCTATGATCCTCTATCAAAGGCATGTCGTGTGAAACTTTTAATATTCGCATCTATGTAGTTATGTTTGTAGTCTGCTGTAATGTGTGTGTTTATACTTTTGTGTATATTTAACACTATCGTTACCTATGTGACAGGATGTGGGTTCGATTTCCACCCGATGAAATAAAATATTTAATATTTTCTTTTAAACATTTAATTTCCTCGGGTATTTTATATTTCTTCGCTCGGGTGTCGAGGCAAAAAAGTATAGTAAAAAGTTTTATCCTGCATACAGCAAAGCACAGAGGCAACTTAGAATTAAGATACTACGTTTTCCATTTTCCACTTAAATTTTAAGTTATCGCTTATTGACACAACTTTAGTATTACGGCTAAGTTCCCTCTTTTCTCGCTCTCTTTTAACCCTAGATAACTAAACATTTGTCCCTTCGACTACGTAACTATGGATGTAAATCAAGTGCACCTAGTTCCGCGTACCCCCCGACCCTGGTACTTCTTTTATCTTCCTAATATAAGTGAACAGTGCATTGACAACGCGTTTGTGGTTATGCGCTTACAGCCATCCCGTCGTCCGCTCAACGAAAGTTTAGTTATAACGCTCGCTCAAATTCACACAATATATACACATACACTTTTTATGAATCTTCTTAAATTATTACTGATTTATATTACTAACGAGAGAAAATATATATTTGTTATTAAATTATAATATATAATGGTAATATATAAGTGTCGATGATTGACAAAATAATATAAGCCTCGAAAATAACACCGTTGCATGAATTGCGGACAAGTATCCCTCACATGCTTATATTATTTGCTGCAAGATCTACCAGATTTGTGATACAACGAAAAGTCTTATATAGCAGGAAATACATACAAATATACCAACGATTACTATACTATCCATGTCTCAGATATAACTAACAAAGCTATTCCATATCATAACCCCTAAATATGTAATATTTATTATCTGGGGCCATCCGTGACTGACCGCGCCACCTATTTGTATTCACCTCGCGCTAACACGCGGCTACCTTAACTAAATCGTTTAATCTTCTAACGTGACAGTTATGAGAACTAATCTATTGTTTTTCCACATTAGTTGTACCTAGTTGTGGGTAAGTAGAATTACAATTTACGTATGTATGGCTTATCTTCTATTTTAAGCATTTCCTAGGAATAGAAATAGGTAGATAGAGGGGACCTGGAAATATCTAAATATTGAGATACTTCGTTACCTAGTCTACGTTCCGATATTTTACCAACTTTACCAAAGTACTTTATTAAATAATATTTTTAAAAGTGTTTGGGATATCAGTTACAGTATTTACAGTACGACTGTAATTACAATATTTACAGTACGACTGAAAACGCGATTGATACTGGGCTCTGTTCTTACTCTAGAAAATTAAATATTTTAATTTTCTCTCTCTGATAACGGGACAAACCGCGATATTTTTTTTTGACAAGTGAGCGCTACTCGACACGAAATGCGTTCAGAATTCAGTGGAAAATAGAGAAAGGAAGTGGTTTAATACTAGATCTGTCGAATCCGATTACGCGAGATTTATGAGAGAGTAGGTAGGCTCGATTCACATTCTTAGGAATGACCTACGAATGGGAATCAAACTTACAACTTTCGCTTTCACAGACGCAGAACTATTAAGGTCATACTAGAACTATTTCCACCATTATTTATAATGTAAACATAAAATATTATAATACAAATTTAAACTGTAATATAAAATGATCATAAGCCCGGTGTACCCTGTAATAAATATATTACAATTATGCATAATGCATCATTTAATTATAAAACAATAAATTACAGCTATCACACTCACATGTCGTATATCATTGCTACTTGACGTTTACAATAAACATAACAATTATTCGTATATATGGTTAGTTACTACAAAATTAGATAGTGTATCCTGCATGTGATATGTTAGGCAAAGGGAACCTGGGAACCTTGTGTTCCCAGGTACCCTATCACCCACCCACCCATCACACCATTTCCAATATAGTACTTCCGCCGAATTCTGAAGGCATTGAATGTTGAGAGTGTTAACAGAGAGAGAAAGTGAAAATATAAAATCTCATTTCCTCAAATTAAAATCGAACAAACAACCTGTCGGTAGTGCCCGTACGGCACGCCTTGCCTCATATATAATCCTTAGTTATATCCATTTGACTACACAGGCGTAGTCGCAGGTAAAAGGTAGTTTCATATAAAGAAAAATTAAAACTATATCCATGTAGACACAACTTAAACACCATATAAATATAGTAAAAACGCTCGTTCAAAATAATAATTTGCGGTGACATTCGTCCCCTTGAAGTTTCAACTAAAATAGACGGTCACAATAGGATCGAGATGAGAAAAGTTCACCGGTCAGCCATCAAGATAATAGTCTGGTTTTTAATTGTTGTCAGTTAACTTAATATCTATAGAAGATTTTGGAATATAAAAGTTTACTAAGTGTCATTTGGAGGAGTAGGAGGAGATTTAGAGATGTCTAATTATTTTTTTGACTTTTGATGTATTTTTTTATACTTGTGTTGATTGTGACTAAGTGTTTGTCTTTGCATTGAAAACATATTTTTTTTTAATTTAAAGGAAGCTTGTATTTAATAATATATATAAATTTTTGTATGAAACGTGCAGGTAGTGACGAAGAACCTATAAGAAGCTACATCTAAATTTAAATATATAGATAAAATAATAAAATAATAACGTCATATGAAGTAAAAGCTTACTTTAATAAAAATACTATAACAATATAACGCTGGAATCATTGAAAATTAAATTGATTAAAATTTATTTCTGTGTCTGTCAGCAAAAGTGTCTTAATGGGAACGGAGTGTCTTAATATTATATTCCCAGGTTACCTCTGACTGCTATGCTATTTGCAGGATACAATGTGAAGCTAAAAAATCCTTAATCAAACATAAACACCTACAAGAAATATATATATATATATATATATATATTTTATGAAAGTAATATAATAATTTTAAAAAATCATTTACCCGATTTCTAACTATTCTCATTTGCAGCCATCTGCGATGTGCTCCTTGCAAAACTTGTGCAATCATGTTCTATTTATACTTGTTGATGGAGGGGACTTAAGTTTGATAACATTATGACAGCCGACGTACTATTGTCTTAGGAGTTCTAGGGAGTTCTTAGGAGAACTTTAAGGTACGGATGGACTTGTATTTAATGAGAAAACAAGAAATGACAATATTTAGATGTTGCTTAAAATCAAATCAGAACAGGTTGTATTGAGTAGTAGTGAGTTCGAAATTAGCAGGAGCTTTTTTGTTATGACCGAATTTAAGGTACACTTTGGTGATTTATGGAAAATGGATTTTAGCACGTTTAGTATAGTGATTCATAATCCAAAAGCTTTACATTACTATATAAATATATATTTGTAAATACAACCTTAATTGTCATTTATAATGCACTTGAAATGAGTGAACATTATTATACAATAATAACAAAACAACTGTAATCATATATCTATTATTACATTATCAAATAGATTGTAAAACTTAAAACATTCTAGGCTTACAATTTATGTCAAACGGTACAAAACTGATAGGTATTCATATTTCATAAGACAAAGCAAATACGATCGATATCCGGTAAATGGGCTAATAAACGTATGTGACATATTAAAATATTAAAGAAGAAAGGCTATCGTGAACGGCGTTGACTTTAAACTTTGGTTTGTTAAAAGTTGGGGCAATTAGATATTTTAATTTCGACTTTTTGTTAAAATAAAGTCGATGTTGAAACTTGGAATGCGAAAACCATTGGAGCGAGTCGAATCTTGAAACTAAAGTATCTTTATTTTATCTGATGCGCTTTTTGAAAGTACCCAAGTCTTATCAACCTGAAAATACTGCGGCGTAAAGCCATATGAATGAAAGATCCTACGACACCGCACAGTAGTGGAGTGCCACGTATATTATAGTGTGGATTGTATTTAAGTTTGTAGTCGAACAATCGGCTCTTCGATTCGTTTATCTTAACTGAATCACTATAATGACCCATTTAAATATAAATTTAAAGGTTACAAAATAAAATAAAATATTTTTGCAATTTTAATAACTTAAATACTAAATTTACTTACGTTACTAAATAAATACAATGGCATTTAAAACGCATATGATACCACTTCTAATTCAAACTCTACTCAACATATTATAGATTATATAGAGATCGTGGTTGGTCGTCGTATACATGTCTACAAAGTCTGTCATTGAAACGAAAGTTAGACAAATTAATGTTCTATTTCTATAAAATATACAAAAATAGCAATTTTAAAACAAATTTTCAAATCGGAAATTCAGATTTATGTTTAAAAAGGTTATATTCATAAATCAGCGTATATAATTATTATTTAAATGCCACCAATTTATTTTTTCTTGCCATTTTATTCTGCTTATAACAGGTAGACAAAGAGAACATTCCGCTCAAAATATCTCGTTTCCCAGCTTCCGCTAGTTTTGAATGAATTACTGCCACACTACTTTACACTCTCTGGCGTGTTCATGTCTTTGCTCTGGTGTCGAGGCAAAGCGCAGCGTTGAGTTCTGCCACTCAATACTCACTGCAATGTCTTAATGGGATAAGAAGTGTCTCAGCACTAGGTTCCCATATTCCATTAGCCTAAAATATATACGGGATAAACTGTGAAAATAAAAAAAATGAAGCTGAGCCTAGCTGTACTTATTATGCATATTAAATATATATAAATCAGTTATCTAATAAGTAATACAATCTAAAATTAATACACCTACATAGATAATATAACGTACACCGCTATGACGTCCATTACGAAACAAAACAAAAGCTCTAATTCAATTGGCTCATACATTTTAGCGCATACGAAAACATACTCGAGGTTTTCAAGCTTTTGATTTAATTAAATAGCTGTTTTGCCGGCCGTACCTTGTCTGATTGCTGACATTTACCAAGTCCCAGCCAGACTCATCCTGATTCGAATATTAATAATCCTCGCCTCAGACAACCGTAGGATCAAGTTCGGTTTTCAATGAATTCTATAGGAAGTACTCGTGTTTTCTCATAATTAACCAGTATTTGTTGGGAAATTTTAAAATAAGTAATTTTAATGAATGTTTCTTGTGATATATTTGGACTATAGCCAGCTATAGTTTCGCCAACTTAACAAAATCTCCCAAAAAAATACTTTTGCCATACTCATTTGGTCCAAGACCTGTAAATTGATTCTTCTCATTCACAAACGAGATAAACGTAAATGCTATTAAAAAAAAAACCTTTTTATATTTACATTTTAAAAGCCCATCAAAAAATTTTACACAAAAAAAAAGAGTTTAAATGAACCAAAACGTAATCAATTTCGTTAGGTACTACATCTCAAAGCGACTTATTTAATGCGATTATGAAGGGTTGGCACGATCTATGTTTAAGGGATGTTATACGTTAAAATTGTATAATACTCGTAATCCTGTAATAGAAATATTAAATTTGTAATATTCATCCAAGCATTCAGTAAATTTGGTCCAACATTTGAAGCCGGGCATGGCGCACGGACACACGCGTATGACTGCAAATGTGACAGGTTGTGAGTTTGATTCCCACTCGAAGAAATTACATATTTAATATTTTCATTTCTTCCCTCTGATGTCGCCTCGACAGCGCTCGATATTAATTATAGGCTTTATCGATTAGCACATTATCGAATAAAAAGACCAGAAGCGAAGATATATATATATATATAAAAATAATTTAAAAATCAATTTCATATAAAACTTAAACAATATACACAGCATGTGCGGCGACCGAGTAGGAATGATGGTGGCATTTTGCTATTTCAGCCATTTTTTCATTCGTTCGCTCTAAACGCCTGAATGGAAGTCGCTCGTGTAGCGGACTGGTAAGCTAGTTTTAATTTGGAGAAGGTTTTTTGATTTTTTCATACCAAAAAAAGTATATATTTATGCTAGAAATAAAAATATTTAGATGATGACAAATAAGAGAAGTTTTAGTAGACATACAAATATCTATTCCTTTTTTTTCCTTTCACCTTATATCCTGTATATAAAACGTATGCAAAGATAACTTATTTTTTATATACACTCGGTTTATCAGAACAGAAGAACGGAACTTAACGCTGCACAATGTCGTTCAAAAAGAGACAATGCTGCACTAATAGTTTATATAACATCATTATGCATTTAAACATTTGTGACTTCATAATTTGTGGTTTATATGGTTTTTTTGTGAAAACGTGTAGGTTATAATAATATTTTCACTTGATATTTGTAAAGGCTTTCAATGGTCAAAAAATAATAAAAAAATGTTTATGAACACACTATTTTGTACAAAAATATTTCTTGTAAAATATATTCGGACTTTCTTTCTATTATTTATAGAAGCTGTAGCATTTTGTATATATTCAGAATCTTATTTTCCTATACATAATTTTTTAGAATAAATTATTCTAGAGGTCGTCGTGGCGCAGGGGCACAAGGATGTGACTGTAACGTAACTGACGGTTATAGGTTCGACCCCCACTTGAGGAAGTGAAATATTTTTTTAGTGCTGCACTCAACACTCAATGCCTCCACATTTCGGCAGAAAGTGGAGAACGGAGTGTCTTAACACTAGGCTCCCTCTGTCTACCCTGCTATATGCGAGATACAGCGTGAAGCTTGAAGGTGAAGTCCAACGCTAGCTTTGAATTATAGAAACAAAATTTCATATCCTTGTTTTTTATCATACTATAACGACTACAAATATATTTCTAGTATATTATGACAAAAAACTAAGGATATGTCATAGATATATCATATCCTTAGTTTTTTTGCTGAAGTAAATTTGGTATCGTATTCAACACATTCTAAGAACTATTTTGCAGGTCATTATTTTATCACACTAAGCAGGTTAAACAGAGAGAATCAGTGTCAATACCTCTTTACGCCCAAATCCCTTTAACAGAGGAGATCTAGAGTTAAGGCACTTCTTTCCCAGCTCTCCGCCGTATTTTCAAGGCACTGCGTATTGAGTGGTGAAACTCAACGCTGTTCATTCTTCTGAATGAAAATAGAACCCACTACCTTCGTGTTTATAATCGCACGATTATGCAACTACGAAATAATTGCCTCAATAATAAATATTATTTTGAATTATATAGTCTAACGAAATATAAGCTTAGCATAATTCCATACGTGAGTTAATCTAAGTTGCAGAAGAGACGTTCAGTAAGCTTTAAGCCCTTAAGAGCATAATATGCATTTATTATTAGACAGTACACCCGCAACGAATTAATGCTCTCCTACACATATAAATTTGTTTCTATCGTAGTTTGTCTTAGTATAAATAATAATTTGTTATGAATAATAAAGGTTTCAATGTTTCACGCTTTATCGTTCAAATGTGCAGGATAGAAATAGTACATAGGATAGAAATAGTAGAAAGTCCACTTCCACTCTACTCCACCAGTTCTACACTTTTCATATCAATTTCTAGACATTGTGTGTGGAGTTGTGGAACTAAGGTATCGCTTTTTACAATAACATGATAGATGTAAACACAGTGTATTAATTTACGTTGAAAATGTTGACATATATTTTAGTAAATGCTGTATTAAAAAATATATATATAAAGAATTTTTTTTTACTTATGTTAGATAATTATCTCAAAAAATTGTTTTATGATTCATTTTAATATCAATATTACTAATTTAAAGAATTTATAATCAAAACGTTAAATATGTTAATAATATTTTCATTTATACTTCTCTTAGGACCCAACGCCTTTGCATAAGACTTGAATCGTCAACTCGACCTGTCCTTGGCTCCTTTGTAAAGACTTGAGTCCACTTAAGTATTAACTTAAGTTCAGAAACATGTCTAAATTAATGTAAGAATTTCGAGCACAAAAATTAAAAAAGTTAAAGGTAATGACGACATAGCATAGCAATGGGCAGGCAGAAGGAGCCTAGGGCTACCACCACCTACCTAAGAGCTAGAACACTGTGTTAGAAACCTAGAGACACTCTGTTCCTCACTTTCCTTTTTTTACGGAACTCAACCCCACGCTTTGTCTACCAGAGTGGGTTCTGTGTAGTTTAGTAGGAACTTCTTTTCAAGAGCCACGTAACTGAGAAATGGCCTCCTTGTGACACTCCTTCCAGATCGATACAACAACGGTAACTTCGAAAAGGACATCTATCTCCGATTTAAAGGGTGAAATACAATTGTGTAGAGGTGCCTCTAGTATTACATAGGGGTCGTGGGCGGCGGCGATCCGTATGGTCGATGGCCCTGGCCATTCCATAAAAAAAGGTCAATTGCATTTACTTATGTTAAAAAATATATATTTATTTTTCAAAATTTAAAATATAAATATAGCAGTAAATTTTTTTCGCAGCTTCACATTTAATCGAACGGTGCATAACACGAACGAACGACTGTGGACTTTCACATAAAATGTGCAACAAAACGCTAATACATGGTCACGAGTGAATTTTAATGGAGCGTAATGTTAGTGTGATAAAATTCAAATTTCTATAACATTTCCAGTTAAAAAAAAAAGGGAAAATTTAAAGCTGAAAATTTTGTAACTAAAGTTTGAATTCATTCATGCGTGTTAAATTTATGGGTTTTTAGTTTCACGACTAGTGTTAAGACACTCCGTCCATTCATTTTCGGTTAATTTTGTAGACATTGTGTGTTGAGAGGCGGAAATTAAGGCCCTGTTTCGTCTTGTTACTTTTATTTTTATTTTTACACCTTGGTATATTTTTGGATTGGCCAAATAAAATGTAGAAATTAGACTTCCTGTGTGACGAAAACGCCGGAGCCGAAAATAATTTATAAGTATAAATATATTATTTTACAAGATTGTATTCGAACCTACTATCATAGTAGTAGATCTGGATCAGGCATTTTTTAACTGGTCCACAATACATTAAAATATAACATTGATGTCAAAATAAGTAATGTTAGAGTCATAGCTATAAATAGAACAAAAGGAAAACTTTTTCTATAACGTCATGTATGTGACAAATGTTTCCCTGGGTGTGCTTAATAATATAAAATACTAAAAGTGTATCTAATGGAGTTTATTTTAGTAGTTTTACTGTATATTTGTTTATGACAAGGCTATCTTTTGTGTAAAAAATACTTTTTTTTCAGGTATCGGTAGCAGGGTAGGCAAAAGTAGAAGTTTATAAGAATCGAATCCACAGTCATCGCGTTTAAAGGCATTTGTTCTATCAGTTGTGGCCTCAAAACATATATAATTATATTTGTGACGTAATATATTATTATGCTAAACCAATCCTATTTATAACAAAATAAGCGATGGATATAATGAATGTCGACGAGTCATAATGACCCTCAAATTAGATTTCAGGATGATGGATAACGAGGCAAATGTGGTTTGTAGCCGTAATATATGTATTTTCTTTTTATACTATGATTTGTTATCAGAATCAGGAAGACAGAGGGACTCTCGTATTAAGACACTAAGTACTTTTTTCTTTTGTATAATTACTTTTGTTAAGTAAATAAAGACTAGTATATTTTAAGAGTAGTTTATCTAAAATACTTAAATATAATTAAATATAATTTATCTATAATACTACAATAAAAACTTAAACTTAAAGGGTTATTTTATTTTTCAGCCTCATAATTTATTGCATTCTATCTAAAGAGAAAATAGTGTATTGTACATAAAGAGAAAATAGTGTCAGGACACTCATTACCGTAGCCGTTACTTGTCTTTCTAGAGCTTCTAGAGTAAAAAGTTATACCAAAAATGTACTTTTACAATATAATACATATTGAAGAAATTTAAAGATTTAATGAAATTTTCAGTAAATTCCAGCCACTTATTTCAATAATCTGGTCCGGTGATTCTTCAGATTGCACAATCTCTTAGACGTGCTTTCTTTGTTTGTTACTTCACATAATTGGATTACTCCTGGAGCTGAGGTGGTGTTATTTTCCAGTACAAATTGTATTTTGTCTCAATGAGACGTTGAAAAATTTTAATTCTGTCGCAGCACTTGAATCTGTTTTTTCTCTGCTTCTAGCGTTTCTTATGTTTGTATTAGCGAGATTTTTTTTAAGCGTATCTCAAGCGCTGTTTGATTTTCATATAATATATTTATGCTCGTTGCTTTGTGAGGTTTAAGTGGTCTTTGGATTATTGTATTGTGATGCCAAGTTAATAACTTAAGGGGATTTATGTTTTATTAGAACTTTACAAATTACTTCTTTGTTTTTGCACTGTAACAAGTACACAGCATAGCAAGTTAGGGTAGAGTTAAGACATTCTATTCCCACTTTCTCCCACTTCCAATTTTCGAAATATTGCCTATTGATCGACGAATCTCAAAGTTGCGCTTCGTCTACTTACACTTCAGTAAAAAATATGTTATTTTCTCGAATAGGAATCGAGTCCACGATCGTCACGTTTATAAGCAGAGTATGCCTTTTATTATATATTGCCATAATGTTTCTTACATTACAACAATATATAAAGAACGAACAAATATTTTATATAGAAACAATTAAAAATCTACTAAACCAGATCGACCTCTTCGACTTATCTAGACATAGTCGCGGTCCAAAACAATACTATTTAATAAACTGCGCAATTGAGCTGTAAAAGAGTTTACGGTGGCAGCAACTCGGCGAAGCCAATTAGGTGAAGAAATTTATGACGCCCACCCCACCCCATAAATTGTAACATTTTAATTTAATTCCACGAAAGTCCACTGTTCGAAGTGTTACTTAGAAAATTCTCGTTGATTTCGTAAGAGCAAAACGTTGAAGACAAATGCTCCCTCATTTTGAGGAAAGTGTAAAAGTGTGTTTACACGGAAATACGGACTTATAACTTGTTTAATTAAACGATTTGTGTTTTAATTGTACTCGTAGGTGGGTGGGTTTGTAGGAGTTCATTGATTTTTTTCTCGCTGAACGAGCTTTATTGTAGATAGATATAAGCTAAAACTATAGTTGAAATTATTGCTGTAGTGACTTTCGATTGATCTCTTTGTGAACCAAATGTTCGCATTAAGTTAAGATTCCGTTCCCATTAAGACACTTTCGTTTCCTACTTTCCGTCGAATTTTGAAAACCTTACAAGTTGCGTAGTCAACAACAAAACTCAACGCCGCGTTTTGCCTCCTTACCAGAGCGCAGAAATCCAATTATTAAATATTTAATTTCCTTATTATAAATATTTTTTTCCGAGTGGGAATCGAACCCATAATTTGTCGCCCTATTGCCATATGTCGCACGCCACCATTGGACCTTTTAGGGTCACTTTGTTGTCCGTCCGTCACGTGAAGGTATCAAGCTAAAATGTATATCAAATACATATGATGTGATAAACTTCTAAGCCAACACAATCAAAAACTACACCTGTTTATGCCACGAATTTCCACTAATTTTCGAAACTAGCAAAGGAATCTAAAATTATAGGGTACTTCCCATGGACTAAAATTTGCCACGAAGTGAGTACTTACAATACGAACAAAGGAAAACATCAGAAAAGTGAAAATTCTAGTTCTTTCATAAAAACAAAAATCATTACAAACCTATCATTGTAGTTCATTTCATACATAATCGGTATGCGAGTCCCACTCATATTTGACCGCTTTTATTTTTATTTTCAATTGCCATAACAAAAAAATAATTTAACAATCAAATTATTTATAATTTCCTAGTCACATTCGTTTTAAATTTACATTCTATAACAAGTAGGTTACTTTTCAACTAAGCGAATACAGCACGAGCTAATAACGTTTAAATTTCCAAAGACACTTTATTTCCTTCCTAGGCGAGTCAGTAAAACCTAACCCGTACAATATACGGCTATAAACTATTGAATGGGTGCTTGGCGTGGACATTATGAAACACTGTTTTATAAGCCACAAACTATCGTTATCATCTTCATTTCTCTCTTTATACGATGTAATAAAGTCAGAGCGAAGTATCGTGAAATCGTTAACTGACGGTTAAAGCTCGGAACGTTTGTTGGAAGTTTTCATTATTTTTATGCCACATGTTTTATTGGTTGTAATTAAAGTGTTTATTGCGTATACGACAAGCGCTTTTCCAGTTCTAATCAAATCGGTGGGGTATTTACGACACAGTCTTGTAACGTGTTTGGTAAAAAAGAATTGGGTGGCCGTTTATTATTTTCTATGAGTACACATTTTACTAAATAAGACTTTGTTTTAAATGTTCTTTACTAAGAAAAACAAAATATATTTAAAAATTTAACTTAGGAACCATCGAAGCTCAGTGGCCACTAACCAGATACGTCAAAAATTCAATTAATTTCCTAAAAAAAGGTTTTTTTTTAAATTTTATTATATTACTTTCATACTATTTCACCCTAGAAATTAATGTTAAAATTTAAGATCATATTTTGTTTAAAAAAAAGCAGCAAAATAAAGCTATAAATTACTGCCCGAGAGGTAAGGGAACACTCGTTATGACTTCACAATATATTATATATATAAGTATATATATAAGTAAAACTATAATATAATTCACTATTAAAATTAAGTTGTCATTAAAATACAAATCCATATCAAAATTTGATGTATATTTTTAAAGATGTTCAGGAAACGAAGCCAATATGTTTCAGCAGGTGATGAATACAATCACCAGGAGGAAATAGGTTTGTGCAAAATGAAAATTTGCTTGCCTCGTTTTTGTTGTACGAGTGTAGTGAATCGACAAATGAAATTTTGAAGAATTTTCGTTGATTTTTTAACTATTAATGTTTTTGCTAATTTTTTTGTGTTTTTAATTTTTAAATAGATTAAAAATAAGAAAAGAAGGTTGATTAATTTTTACACTCGGCAAAATAAACATAGATACGCAGTTTAGAAATTTTGCACAATTCCCACATTTTTATAGAATTCTTGCACAATTTTCAGACATTACTTGTTTTGTGGCGAAACTCAACGCAGCGCTTTGTCGGCTATATTATATTTAAAATATTTTCTGAATGGGAATAGATTCTAAAATCAGGTACTACATCTTAATATAAAAAATATGATTAAAGGCTATATGCATAATAAATTGTGTATGTATTTCTTTAAATATGACAAAAATTCTACTAGGTTTAACATTACCAAAATTTGAAAGGTTTTTTATTGAGATCGTATTAAAATTCCGCTTCCTTCGCCATTTTTATAGAGAATTTCAATAAATTAACTCTAACTCGAAGCCCTTTTGGCACAATGGATCGAAAAAAGCAAACAAATAATACTAGTCTTTTTACCCCTATTGCTTGTATAGTACTAATTAACAAGGACAAATTGTCGAAACTATTGTTGTTCTACAGTTATATTCCAAAATTTTAAACTTACACACAAAAATCTATTAAAAAGCTAGTCAGGACTATGTTGGGATTTTTTTGGGATTTTTTCCCAGCCTATTATTTTCATTTTTAGGAGTTAGTAGTCACTGCCATTGTAAATAGGAATAAAGGAATGACAAACTTTTTTTAGCTTCACTCTGAATCCCACTCATGTAGTTAGAGGGAACCTTGGATCATAGGGTTATGACATTCCGTTCCCATTAAAAGTTTCAATCTCTACTTTTATCGAATTACCAGAGACATTGCTGTTGAGTGGCGATAATCAAAGCTACGGTGCTGCTTATCTAATTACCAGAGCGAGGAAGTCAAAATATTTAATATTTAATTTCTTCGAACGGGAATCGAACCCACAATCTGTCGCCATTATGAAAAAGTGTATGTCAATATTTTTTTTTCTTGTTTTCAGTCTGTAAACATTACGGTTGTGGATTCGATCTGTGAGCGAAAAATCATGAAGCTAAGTGACTATCATAAAAAAGAAGCATTCATTATATTCTTTTCACATTTACAACCAGTCATTTAAACTCATCAATCACCTCCATTACGATTCCCCATAAATTCCTCCATCACACCCATAAAACTACGTTAAAGTTAACGAGAATAAGAATTACAACGGGTAACTGCTTAATTTCGCAGGTTATAGGCCCCTTTAGATATTTGATGTTTATTCTCAATATTATGAGAAGGTCAACAAATTAAGGACACTTTGAGCTGAAATTTTCGTAAGAATTGTGTGGATATTTTTATTAAAGATAAATAATTTTTAGTTTTTTTTTTCCAGTTTCATGCTTTTTGACCCATAGAATTATAGCTTGAGAAAAAAATAATATTAAGACACTCTATTTCCCACTTGGCGACGAATTTTTCCGTTTAGTTTTTATTACGTTGTCGTTTCATCGTTATTTGTAATATTTTTGTTACGCAGTTGTTTTCGTTTCTTAGTTGTTATTTGATTTTGTACAATCGAATTGTTCTTTTTAGCTTTTTTTGCATTAGATGAAATGTTTTAACATAAATAATAATGTGTTAAACTTATTCTGTAACTTTATCGTCCAAATTTTAAGATATTTCGTATTGAATGTTAATTGTTAATTAAACCCAGAAACGATACAAGAAATATCCATACAAATCATACTCCAATTTCATACACTATAACGTTTGAGATTAATTTATACGACAGATATTAATACAGGGTTGTCTTTATTTCCCCTTATTTATATCTCGGGCTAATAGAGATGGCAATCGTGGGAAATTGTTTCTCTGATTGCTTATTAAGATCGTTTAGGAGTGTCGCCACCAGACGTCGCCTGTCGTTGTTTGTGTTGTTATTGTGTTGGTACACTTGGGCTTGTGTTGATGATGAAAATTGTTATTTAATTTTTTAAAATATCTGTCAGTAATTTTATCATTCATATTATACAGACTCTGTTTATTTAATCACCTTAATCTCAGTTTTTTTTGGGTGGCCATAACCGATTTTACACCATTTCTATTGTAACGATACAGCCCAGTGTTATGATAGATATTTCAAAATCACAGAAAGAAATACCAGTCGTAATGCACTATGGTACAATTGTGTACGTGACAAGTTATGGGTTCGATTCCCACTAGAGTTTAGTAACGAAGCAAAGCGTGGCGTTGAGTTCCTCCTCCAGAATGTCTCCAGAAATCGGCGGAAAGTAGGAGACGAAAATGTAATTACTCATCATGAAATTGTCATTTCTTCCTTTGAGGTGTGGTGTCGAGAAAAGCACAGCGTTGAGTTCTGCCTTTTAACACGTAATCTCTCCAGAATTCGGCGGAAAATAAATAAAAAAAATAGGGAACGGAGTGTCTCAGCATTAGATTTCCTTTGCCCACTTTTAGTGTGCGGGATACAGCGTGATACTAACAAAAATAAATTAAAAAAGTACAGTATTTTTTTCCAAAATTAAGAAGTGATTGTTCATTGTCTATAACCAAGGACTAATTAACCTCTTTGTAATGCATAATAGAATACAATAGTAAGATACATCGTTTGAACTTTATTGTTCGGAACAACTTCAATTATCGAAAGATTTGAAAGGCTTTATTGTGTAATTTAATTAAAAGCTCTTAAAATAAATAAACAAATAAATGTCTGCTATATTTTTTTATCTTTCTCATCTTCCAAAGTGTAAGTATAGTATTAGTATTTTTTAGCAAATTAGACTCAATACGTGATATTGAGGCCAGTCGTGGCGCAGGGACACAAAATGTGACTGTAAAACTGACTGGTTGAGGGTTCGATCCGCATTCGAGGTGATACAATATTTAATTAAATTTATATTTCCATTTCTTCGCTCTGGTGGCGAGGCAAACCGCGGCGTTGAGTTTTGCCACTCAATACGCAAAGTATGGAGCAACACTTAGTTCACTCTGCCTTCCCTACTGTATGCGGGATACAGCGTGAAGTTAATTTAATATATTTTTTATATATTTTTATTTCTTCGCTCTGCCACCAAAACAATTAATTGTTTAAACAGTTGTTTGAATTTATAATAATAATCACATAAAATTGTGTAAATTCAATGGTACTTCAATGCTATAAAGTCATTATTAATAAAAGCAAATAAAATAACTATATCGACAATATAAACAACCTTTAAAACCTAACTAATAAATAAATAATATAATTAAATAACCAATACCTTGCTCATTTTACCCTATGTCCCCTTCTAGTACCGGCACATACTAAACTAGACACATAATCCACTCAATTCATTGGGCTGTTCAAAAAAAAAAACACTTTATTACCATACTTTTGACGACATGTACGCCGTTTTTTTACAAAGGTGCCTCACACGGGAGGAGCGCCGGCCCCCCCGTGTCCCATGTTTGTGTTCAAACAAAACTGCTAAGCTTCCGAATTTTAATGAAGCCGACGCGAGTGATATAGTTAAAAGTTTTACATAATTAGGTAGGAACACTCAGGTGCAGATGAATATTTTATTTTCGCACATCTCCGGGGGTAGCTGTGTTGTTTTTTTTTTTATAATATATATAGACCTAAGTATATGGTATTTACGTGTAGTTGTTATACTATCTTTCTATTTATTTTTATTATATTAAAATATGTATAAAATAGATATTTATAAGATTGGTAATTATTCAAATATTATTAGAGGAACATTTAAATTATATTTACTTAAATATGAATGTCGTGTGTGTGTGATTGTACCGGATGTGCCGCTGACGGGTACACGCATTTGGCGGAACCGGCGTTGTGTGCTTTGTGCGTTTTTCATCCATAATTACTTCTTATCACACTTGGGAACTTATTGTGCTTTTTGTAGATGTGGGAAACTGATTTTTTCACTTTTAAGTCTTATGACGCACAGCAGAATGAATAGGGGTTCTAGTATCAAGACTCTCCGTTGTCCGTGTGATGATTGGTGAAACTCAACGCCGAGCTTTGTCTTTCAAAAACCGTCGCACTTTTAGCCAGAGAGTCTCATTGCGATGGCCTCAATTGTTAACAAATGTGATAAAGGAGTGAATTATCACTATATTTTAATTGTCTACTAAGTTAAATTTAAAAAAAAAATCTAATAAAAATCATTATTCATTTCATCCCGTGAAAATTACAAATTCATTTCATTTCATTTGGATTCGAAATAACGCGTCGGCTTTGTCAAAATTAAACAACGCCGACACGACATCCGTTTTCGTGTCAACTTCTATACTTTTCTATATGAAAAAAGGTGACTTATTCCTCGTTGAATAATTGAATGAATCACAATAATGGAATGGTTTTAAGCAAATGGATTTTGGTAAAAATTCCCAGAGTCATTAATACCAGCGATAATGAGTTTATTTTTTGCTTTTATACTTAAGGAGCGAAATGTGAAAAGTGAAGCTTCTAAAATAAACGTAAAAATAAAATTTCTTACGGCGTTTTTATATTGAAGTGTAAAAAAGGGTTTGTTATATTAACGTTGTCTTGGTGCATCTCGAGTACGGTGATATTCGAAAGTAGTGAATTCAAATTCCTATCGATAAAATATTAATTATTTCAATACATTTATGGGCGTATAACTGCAAGCAGATATTTATGAGACACACAAGAGACATCTAAGGTGAAAACGAAAATATTGAAATGTTCCTGTATTTCTTTCTTCTGAGAAAAAAATATTCTTATTATAAAGTTTTTACACCAAACGCAGTGCTGCTTTTGAAATACCTGCAGTGCCTAATATCATCTTTACGCATCCCTTCTGTATCCCGCACACAGTACAGTAGGGAAACCAAGGAAAAGTGTTAAGACACTCTGTTAATCATTTTCCGCCGAGGTTTGGAGGCACTGCGTGTTAGACGGAACTCATCGCTGGGCCTTGATGATGTTTTTAAATATTACGTTGAACTTAGAAACTAAGAGTGAATAAAATAATCTGAATATTAAATTAATGGTTTTGTATTTGTCACCTAGCGATCACGCATTCTTTTCCATTCTATTCTACAAATTATTTGTCAACGATCATATAAAAGGCTGCAAGGGAACGGTCGAACCCCTCAAGGACTCGGCGTGGCCAGTCCTGTCTACAGCACGTCTGCGCCTCCGGTCCCGGAACAACGGTCCATCAAAGCTCGTACTTTTTCTTCAGAGGCAAGTTACACTCGCCCCTCGCGTCCTATGACGATGACGGTGACGTTTTTGTGTCGCGCAGAACGGTATTTTCTAAGTTTTCGGTCAAAACTCATGGAGCCTTTCGTCACTCGTCTTTATGTCAATACAGCCGGCCGGCCTGGTGGCCTGGTGGCCATATATATATATATATATATATATATATATATGGCCACCAGGCTATTTGAGAAATACGTATATACTTATGTGTCGCATATTATAAACAATACGTTAACCATTCAACAAACTATAGCCGCAACTGTCTCAGTTAAATAAATTTAATGTTTGACATCATAAAGTCGTCTATAACGCTTTTAATTTAATAACGAGCGACCGCGACTCACTCACCTACGTTAAATTAAGTTTGTTTTGTGTTACTCGACACGCGAACAAACAGTCCTTTTGGATGGTAAGTAACACTTAGTAATTATCTGTAATTATTTTTGCGACTTTATGTAATAATATATTTAATTTTATGAATATATTTATTCTAGGCAACTCGTGGTGCAAACGCGACAGGTTGTGGGTTCGATTTCCATTCTTTAGAATAAAAAATTTTATATTTCTATTTCTTCGCTTTGGTAATAAGGAAATGCGCGGCGTTGAGTTCCACCACTTAACACGCATTGTCTCCAGAACTCGAGAGAAGATAGTGGGGATCGAAGTGTCTTAACACTAGGTTCCCTCTTGTTACCCTGCTACATGCAGGATGCAACGTGAAGCTGAAAAAAAATATATACATATTTAAAATTCTCGTTGTTTTGGAATATATTTACTGTAATATCGTTTCATTTCATACAAGAACACATCCCTATTTAAGCAGGCAATATCTTTCTCTAAAAACTGATAATTTCTAACTAAACCTATTATTAATTACATTAAACGATATATTTCTATATTAAACGGTAAAATTCAACTATGCAATCATCTTTCAGACCGATAAAACACAACATATTTAATATAAATATTAATATTTCACGAGTACTGGCCATGCCTATATCATTCGAGCTTCCGGCCAACTTTGCTAACTAAGTCACCTTGGCTCTCGCCATTTTCAATCAACAAATGAGTTTTATCATTTGAGTTTCTTTTAAGCTTTTAAGGATCGATCGGTAAATATTTAATACGACAGCAATTAACGTCAGGACAGATTGACGTGTGAGACCTCGTGAAAGTTAAATGTTAGGGCGTGATTGGCGGGTTTTCCATTACTTAATTAATATTAACGGAATTCGAAGCACTAACCTTTTACAAAGGGAAACCACATCGTAATTATTTATTATAGGCAATTTTATATAGTTTGTTGTCAATATTTTGTTGAAATAGAAGTATCGAAATAGAAATTCCTGGCCGTCATGGCGCAGGGGTGCAATCGTGTGACTGACGACGGTTGTGGATGCGTTTCCCAATCTGGGGATTAAAGTATGACAATAATTAGCCTCGATATTTTTTTAAGCAGCCTACATTATTAATTAATCTGAAGTCTATATTAATAATTAAGATAGTATTCTGAGACACTTCGTAGTTATATTTTAAACATGTCCTCCTACATTATAATAATGAATACCTTATTCGGTTTTTCTTAATCTGCAGTAAATCCGCTTATAGATTGAGTGAGTCTTTGAAAAATGAATGAATAATCCCTTTCATGTACGATACTCCTTCACTTTGTGTGAGATAAGGTTTTTGAAAATAAACCTCTTTTGATATAAGATATTATGTTTATGCTTGCTTTTTTTACATACAAGAAATCATGTGTATTTATCATAATAATATATATTTCATTTAAGTATATTGATATTCTTAGAACTACTTACTATACTTGAAGTCAGTGTGTCAATAAAAATTTAAAGGTGAACAAAAAAATATGTGACCCTTTTGAATATTTATTCTGAAAATCCCTCCAATTTTTGACATATGGCTTGAGCGGCAAAATTTAAAGCCACGCTTTGCCTACTAGAGTGAAAATATTAAAATAACAACTTCAATATAACCATTTCCCCAAAATGAAAATCGAACTTACAATTGCTGCGTTTTTAATCAGACGGTGTGATAATAATAAAAGGTAATTTTTTAAAATTAATATTAAAAGAAAAGATTCTACGCTTAAATCTCTATTAAAAATAAATAAAACCTAAGATATTTCAATTCACAAAACAAAATCAGTGGAAACAGACATGAAATATTTTATCCACAAAAAACTAATATTCACGTTAGGCGACATGGAAAAATTCAATTACAAAATGTCCCGCATGCATTCTAATAGACAAAAGTTCATGCTTTAATCAAAGTTTCCTATCCTATGGAAATTTGTTCAAATATTTTACATATATAATAGAAGTTATACTTAAAAGTAAACATATTTATGGTAATATATAGCCTAAAGCCTTAATAATCTTAATATAAGTAGTATTTCAATATATTACTCGTTCTGGTAACTAGACAAAGCGCTGTGTAGAGTTCCGCCACTCAACACGAAATGCCTCAAAAATTCTGCGAAAAGTTTGGAGCGAAAATGTCTTAATGGGAACGGGGTGTCATAATACTAGATTCCCTGCTTCCTCTGCTGACCCTGCATTCGCAATAAATAATTTAAAAAAAACCTCTATTCCATATATAGCATACCAGACAGAATATCTAGTATTACGATACGAAGGTCTCCGCTTTTCACCTGATTTAAAGCCATATATGACGGACATTAATATATATCGGGGAGAATGAATTACTTTATTTCAACCAACCCCCTTTGTATTGAAATGAAATAACTCATTCAGCATAAGGGGTATGCTGTCCCACTACCCTCACTCGATTGCCTTTTAGCCTTACGAAAATAGCCATATGAAAAATATACATTTACAGGGTCCTAGGAAAACCTTCCTATATATAATAATATCAGGTATCCAGTATATTTAAGTGGGTTATTAAAGTTACGAAATTTCGTTCGCCCAGGGGATCGAGATAAAATTGTAATGCTTCACGGACGAATTTGTTCCGAAGTTTGTAATGGGAAAGTGTTGATAGTTTCATCATAGTTGGATGGATATAGTTTATCTTTTGGGTATAGGATGCTTGAAGAAATGAAAATTTCAAGTTAATTTTTTAGCTTCACGCACATAGGAGGGTAGGTAGAAGGAACTTGGGAACCTAGTGTTAAAATACTCCGCTCTCATCAAGACACGTTCGGTTCCCAAAATCCCTAATTCTTTCATTTTATATTCAGACAAAAAATAAGATAGTTATATGATAAGTCACTATCCTAACCTCTTTCGCTATTTCTTAATACATTATGCTCTAAGAGCATCTGAAATCAACGGTCGTGCTAGAGACAAGACAATATTTCTTTACATTTAAGTATTAGAAAAGAGTAGGGAGAGGAAACTTTGTGTTGGGATTCAATATTCCCTCCTATTTTAAGAGCTGTTAAATAAAAATAACTCATTTTTTTGTTATTTTATGATAATCGAACTCGCTACCATTGTGACGATGTAGCGCAGGGCAAAGACTGTCTTAAGAAACTGATTTTGTGCACTTGTGTCTTGCATAAGCACACACACAGTATGTTTTTACATAAAACAATTATAATATACAAAAATATTCTATTACAAAATAAATTTATGGGGAAATCAAATGATGTATCGATATTGTTACTATTAAATTGTCACATTTATGTGGTATGGAAAAATAATAAGACATTTTTGTATTCCAGCTAGTGTACACGAACGAGTGAAATTTATTATATTACCCTACTGTAAGTCTATTATTTACGTAAATTTATTACATTTAAGGCCTTAATAGCGCAGTGGACGGCATCTGCTTATAAGCACGACAGTTATCTATTTCAAAAACAAATTACCTCTTTTCCACGTTCTGGTAAAATAAAGGATGGTATTTATTCCCGCTGTCAACATACAATATCACGAATTCGGAGTAGGGAGTGTCGTGATACTGGGATCACTCCGTTTACGCTACTATATATAAATTGGGCAAAGCTTCGATTTTAAGTATACTTTTTTTAATTTCACTCTCTATCCCGCACATTGCAAGGTAGGCAATAGGTTCCTTTTCCTTTAACTATTTCTTTATAATTTTTCCTTAAGACATTAAAGTCTTACGAAACAAGTAAAATAATATCTAAAATTTCGCATTCCATAAGAACGACAATCACCTCTTTCACCATGTCATAAAGACAAACATACTAACTTAAGAGAATCCTTGCCAAAATCTCCAAAATTTCAAGCAATGGACTAGAAAATTCAATTACGCCGGTCGCGATTCACGCATTCTAATGTACGCCGTGGCCGTGTTACAAAATCTAATCAAAGTTTATGGGGTAGCTTTAAGGTTTTTGTCGGTTTACCTTTGCGGAAAGGTGCGGTTTTAGTAGTGGTTGAGCCGCAAGTGATTTATTTTTAACCTACAGTGTCGAATTTAGGTATATTTTGTATATAATATTAGGTTATATATTTTTATATTTGATATAATATTCATATAATCTACGAAATTGAAGTGCTTAACTAATTATAAATAATTAATTATATATCCCTTACAAGTCTTAAATGCTTTATTAAATATTGCCATGGATTTACATTTATTATTTACCCAACTTGCCGGAATTTTTAAAACGAGTACATATATAACCCACGACCGTTTCCCTGCAGTCAAGTTTACTTTATAAGGCAAGAAAATTCAGTTAGCGATACTTTAAAATATTTTTAGTAGCAATAGTGCCCAAGAGGGAAATGTCAAACAAAAATGTATTATTCGACTTTTATACAAAATTCGCTTCCTTTAATACTGTAATCTGTACCGTAGACTTTATGCTAAATCACCAAGTCCAATATACCTCTGAATTACATTCTATTGTCCGACTTAAAATGTACAGGTTGTTTCATTCTGTCGAGTACAGTAGTAGAAATGTTGAAGACTAATTTGCCCTAATATTTTAATAGGCACGCGATTATAATGTATTATTAGTTAATTTAGGTTTTACAAGTATACAATATTGCGTTCTGTCAATGTTTTTTTTTATTTTAAATATTCTTATGAGCCCTTCGTGAGGCATGGACTATGTTTGTCAGTTCGATTCCCGCTCTCTCTGTCTATCCTGCTATGAGGAAGAAGCGTAAAGTCGTTTATTTAATAGAAAAATTGTAAGTGACGTCTGTTGAGTTCCGCCATTCAAAGCTCAATGTCTCAAGAATTCAATAGAAAGAGGTGAACGGAAGTGTCTTAATGGGAACAAATTCTTAACTTAACATTGGGTTCCCAGGTTCCCTCCACCTACCCTGCTGCTTGTGGAATACAGTGTGAAGTTGTAAGTGACGCCAGTCAAAGTAATATATTCTAAAATGACTAGCAGGAAATTTCGTATAACAATAGTAGGTTTTAAATATTAATATATTTTCCCACATTCTTGTGGTATTAAAATAATTTACTGTGACTCTGCATTAACAATATATAGTTATACACAAAATATAGTTTGCATATACTGCTTGCAGATCATGTCTACCGACTGATTGAATAGATGTTTGTAGGTATAAAAAGAAGTAGAAAAAGAAAAAATATAAAGTGATTTTACAAGTTTTTCTGCAACCTAGGACTTTAATCATAAAAGACAATGAAATAACGCTAAACGTTGAGTTTATTTGCATTTCTAACAAATTGAATTATAATTTGTCAATATAGATAATATTATAAATTATAAATCTAATTCATTAAAACAATAAAATCAACGTTTTATGTAAATGGAAGCGCGACCTTCCTTTTAATCCTATTATATTATTAAACCATATTGAAATTTTGACTGTGACAAATGAATTGGCCTACAACAAATAATTGATAATGATATTAAATAGACATAATAGCAAAGGAAATTATATTCAAAAAGTAAATTGTTGAACATTAAATTAAATTGTTGGATGTATGATTATATATACGTTAAACAAGTTTTCTTTGTATAGGAAGAGTGGGATACTAATGGGAACGACGTGTCTTAACACTAGGCCTACCTGCCTACCGCGCTTTATGCGGAACTCAGCTTGGAGCAAAACTTATCTTAGCTTAAGAGCCGAACAAATGAAAAATTATACAAATAAGAAAATAAAATATGAAGCCCTTCACATTAAAATTATAAGACTGATTTTGTAAAATTATAATTTATTTTTGCAACAATTTATAAGCGAAGTTAACAATTTTATGAAAAATAATAAATTTTGTGTATTGTTAAATAAAAAATTCCCTTCCACTTTTTGTTCAAGAAAAGTTCTTTCAAGTATTTTTAAAGACTCAAAGCAAAGTATTTTTAAGCTTCCTAAGGCTTACTAGAAAATATTATCGATCACGTTGACTTATTTTTATATTATAACGGCTTCATTTAATTTTCTTTTCTAAAATAATATCTTCCAATTATTTGTTGTATATAAGCATGCATTATACATATATTGTGAAAAGGCCGTCTATAAACGTAACGGTTGTGGGTTCAATTCCCTCTCACTTACGGACACTCCATTCTCCAGTTTCTGCCGTAATTTGGGACATAAAGGCCCGTATTTAGTAATCACTCTCAAAACTGAGTTCGATTTGGCATCCTAACGAATCTATCAATTGTTTGACACTTTGGGTTTGCGTAGACGTCTCCTCGGAGCGCGCTCTCTACTGAATTTGTATGAACCCGCTTATTACGTCAAAAACTCAAATACCGCCCACACCACCTAGGTACGTGGCACTACTACTTCCCGGTTTCGGACGGACATCCCTCGACGTGCCAAGTAATTGTGAAAGGGACTACCTGCGGCAGTGTTTCTAGGTCAATATCTTGAAAAAACGCATCTATCTCAAACTTGAAAACAATGACAACGACAATGAGCTCCTGAAAATGTAACTCCTCTGGACATGTGCGGGGTCATGGGTGGCGGTAATCACTTACCATCATGCGATCCGTACGCTCAGTTACCTTGTCTTTTCCATGTAAAAAGAACATACACATATTTTACAAAGTACAAGTTTTAAAGGAACCTTAAAGTAAATGTTTATCTAATTAAAGTTTATTTGTTCTAAAGCTTCTACATACGAGAGTAAAGTATACGTATATATATATACGTACATAACATGTACGTATATTTAAGGTTTCAAAGTAAACTAACAACATCAGTATCATAAAACTTATCAAACTTTTCATATAAAAGTCGTGCTAAAAATTAACGCCAAATAAATATAACTGAAGGTCAGGTCTAATACGAGTTCGTTTTATTTCATAATTCTCCACAAAAAGATACGATGGTTTTCTTTCTTAGATCTGTATAATAGAGATTTTAGTTTGTACTTATGATTAGAATTTGATGTATTATAGGTATTTTTTGTATGCGATACATGTTATTAAATGTATACGGGGACATGTATATTAGTATAGAATACACTGTGTATACAGTGGTTTGGGCACGTCGAGAGAATGCCATTGAAGAATGGAAGAAGAGGTTTAGCAAGAATGCAGAAGAGACTACGGTTGACCTTCGACCACAAAGTATCGATATTACTGGATGAAGGTCACGTAAAAAGCATGAGAATAAAACATAAATGTAAAAAGTAAATGAATATGAAACATATATGTCGATAGATAAAATAAAATCAATAGATATTTTAGTGTATAATTTTATAAATGTTATGAAAAATATAGCTTGGAATCATATGTGACTGGCGTAGGCGAAACTAAAATAATTTAAGCACATCAATTCAGTCAGATCAACTCTGCATATACCATAAATATCCTACATAAAATTATAAAAGTTTAAATGTCAGATATAAGCTTTATAAAAACTTTTGTAGCTATAATATATAATATATGTACATTTGCTTTAGTTGAATAACAAAATTTTATTAGTACTTTGCCAAAGTTATTAGATAACATTTATTTATTGTCAATCAAGGTGAACCTTCAACTTAAACAATTGTTTTTTAATTAAAACTTTCTTTTTCATCTTCACCTTGTATATGTAAAGGAAACCTAATTTCAATATAGGTTCGTTCCACACCACTTTTTTGACACATTACGTGTTGAGTGATAGTGTTCATCGCTTCGCTTTGTCTTGTTACCATAGCGAAAAATGTTCTTGTATAACGCCTTTTATTATTTTATATTACATATTTTATAATTTAATAATATTAAAATATAATAAATTAATTTTATTTGGGCTTCTTGTAACGGACTTTTCTAAAATTTAAATGATTTACATACGTTTCAATTTTAGAATAGGCCGTCGTAGCACTGGATACTTCATCGGAAGGAAAGTGCGACGATTGTAGGTTTGATTTTTACTCAAGAGAAATAATTAAAATGATTTTTATTTCTTTGTTCTGACGCGGTATAAAATACTGCCACTCAACTAAAATTGTTACGCGTAGAAACTGATAAGTGGAATGCTTTTTTTAATAGTATTTTCATTATAATAAAATAAAATCCAATCCAATGGTGCCAACGCGAATAAATAAAAATATTTATAAGCAATAATTCAATCCCCCGAGTGGATTTCAAACCCACAACCGTCGCTTATTCGTCCCTCAATATATCGAATAATATAAAATATATTATTATACAATAATGATCAGTGGGTAATATGCTCTGTTAAATCAGATTGCGAAGGATTACAATTCCACGTAGCAGTATGCCTGGTAACGATAGAAATGGCTTCATGCGACTCACTCATAAGTGAATTAGTTATTTAGTACGATTAAATATATTATAATTATATTATATTTCAATAAGTTGATATGGTTACAAGGAATTTTCTTGGGACCTATTACAGGATCAATTTTTGTGTGAAGAATATTCTCGTTGAACATATTTTGATACATGTCGTCTACGAAACGGTATCACAATAAGGAAGTCTTTGTGGCGTAGCGGTGTAAAATCTCACTATAACCAACTTACTAGAATCATATAACCTATTTAAAATAAAATAAATATAAATCAGTAATAATTTGTCACAACTGTGAGTCAGGCGAAGGTCTCAGTAAATAATTTATTTTAATACTTGACAAGTTTTCCGTCTGTGACCAGAAACATATGTCCAATAAAAGGCGACGGAGTCAACACGGCATGCCTTGTTACACTAACCCATTTAAGTTATTAAAGTTATTTTAACTCTGTAATTGAAGGAAGTTCCGCAGTTCAAAGTCGATATTTGTTGTACGACGCCAAGTCCGCAGTTGTATGTAAATTTTGTTTTATTATTTATTATTTATATGAATATTTTGTATACAAAATGTCACAAGATTTTTCAAAGTTTCTTTCAATTTTTAATAATATTTAAAGTTTTATATTATATCTCCTATTTAGTCTTAAAGATTCCACATGATCACTAAGATTTGGACTGTCAGGGTGCAATGACGTCAGGAGTAATCCGGTCGATCTGACACATTAAACCTCAGATTAGTTCGTGTAATTGATTGCAGCTACGCACTAATGTTGTATGTTTGAACGCACAGTGCCACATGTTGTTGAATCTGACACGTTTAGATGAATAAAATACATTTTAAATAAGTAATAGGTAAATGCGTTTTCCAAAGCATATAAAGAAGCAATTAGTTTATGTTTATAAAAAAATATATATTGAAATTATCTTACCTTTAGGTGATTGTAATTTGTACAGAAAATCGCATACTACAAGATCTCTGAACTACTTACAAATATATGTATTTATCTATCAATACGTAAAATTTGAATGAGATTTCTTCTTCATAGAAAAAATTGTTATTATTTTTTAAATTTTATTATATTAATTAGCTCTACTTTATAAACTAATTTTAATTGTACATTCAAATAACACAATAGAAATTGTAAATTAAAAAAAAACCTAAAAGTAGTCAAAAACCATTCTATAGCACAATATAATTAAAAACTGCATCGGCAATATAGCTGCAGGCGCAATCCAGTACTAATACGACGGTCAGTGCCCGCAAACGTGGACGATTAATCCTTAGGATACCACAGTAATCAACTTGTGCTCTACTTTTGTAGAATCTCCAAGTAGTTTGTAGTACAAACTAGTGTAGGTTGTGGGTTCGATTCCCATTCGAGGAAATTAAATATTTGATATATCCATTTGTTTTACTTTGGAGTCAATGTAATTGAGCTCCACCACTCAATATGTATTACAAAATTGAGTGGAAAGTAAGGAACGGAAATATCTTAATGGAAACAGAGTGCTTAACACTAGATTGATTAATGACAGTCAATATGGCTTTCATCATGGTCGCTCTATCCCTGATCTTCTGGTTTACCTAACCAACCGCTGAGCTGCGGCTATTCAAAAGCAAGGGGTATTCTCACTGGGCCCTGCATCAGCACAGACAACTGGCGTTCTCTCAGGCTGTGTGCTGTCCCTTACGCTATTTCTTTGGCATATCTATGACATGCTAGAGGATTCTAGTATTCATTGCTATGCAGATGATAGCACAGTGAACGCTGTTTGCTCCGGCCGCGCATGTCTTTCTCGGGAAAACGCTAAATAGTGCCGAAATAAACTTGTATTGTCTTCTGTTAAGGCATAAAGAGCCATAAAATTCTATATGACATTTTCTTTTCTTATAAAATATATATAACTGATCACCCCAAGTGCTCAATGGCGCAATTACGTCACTCTTAATCTCTGCAATCAGCTAAATTGAACTTTTGTACAATACGTTAACCGACTTTACCCACGAAG
>JBAIZZ010000089.1:196445-230745 GCA_037355905.1 Heliconius aoede | reverse complement strand
TACAAAAATTGGCAAATAAACTTTGTTAACCTTAAAAAGGTAGGATTTCGGGTAACCCTTTGTATTTTTATACGTAATGTTATCATATTACCTTCTCTGATCTATTCATTATTTGCAAAACTATATATGGAAAATTGAATTATCTGGTTTTCATGGTGGAACATAATGACATGAGGAAAGATCTAAGCTTCTGTTAAAGTAATGATATGGTTTATATACATAATATTATTTTGATATAATAATATGTTATTCATTATTATTACATTGAGACAGTCGCGGCGTAGGGGCAGGTTATAAATGAAAATCATTAATCAGATAATTTGAAAAAACTTGAATAGGAAGATTATACGAGTATATAATCGTAATATATTTTAAGCGCTTCATTAGTTGAGCGAAAGTCGTAGGTACTTTAGACAAGAAAAATAATATGAATATTTTGATTTGCTTTTAAATGATTGTGTTTAATTATTTTTAATTATCGTTTATTTATATCTTTTTGTTTACATTAAATTATTTAAATTAACATCAGCGTCTTTAATTATTTCTTTTTAAGACCTATTTAAAGTTATTTATTTAGTCTCATTCAATCACCATTACAATTTAAAATGGCCTTAGAGAACAACAAAGTACCTATTCGACGTAATTTTGATTTTTGATTTTAATTAAAATTCTTAATCCATCCGCCTTATTTTCTACAACGACAACTTTTCTTTCCTACTTCGAACTTGTTGCCGTGATATGACTCGTAAAATATTTTAGCTCTCGTATTTTATTATTTTTATTACTTTGTTCTTTTGTCAAGAAACTATTTATATTGTTCTACTTCTTTTTGTAACTTTATATTTGCCTATTCCTGTTTAGTGAGCTGTGTTATTGAAAACTCCAGAATTCAGCAGGAGATGGAGAGCATAATGACTTAACACTAGGGTTCCAGGTTCCCTCTGCCTACCATTCTATGTGCAGGACACAGCGTAAAGCTAAGAACACCACTGAAAAGAATGAAACAAATAAAGTTACTTAGCGTCTTGCTATTATCGTTTCACATATTTTTTACTGTAGTAACCAAATAAGCCAAAATCACTTGACAATTCACCGAAATTTTCCATTTTCATCATTTTGTCCTTAGTACAGTGAAGCTAGCAGCTTCATAATTTTTTTAATGAAAATTTATACGAAAATTAATAACAAAATATCAAACAAAAAAAACTCTTTAATTTCAATTCAATTCATGATTATTATATAATTTCACCTCCGTCATGAGTACGTAAAGTCAAAGTTACTAATTAGTCAATAAGGCATGTTTAAAAGTAGGTCGTAATTAGAACATGGCGTCCTAATTGAGACCAGTACGAGTGGAGTTGTGAAGTATTTTTAGAGCTTTCATTATAAAAGTAGACTTTTACGAAAAAGAAACAAAAATTATAGTGTTGAACTATTTCGTTTGCCATCTCTTGTTTATATTTAAATATAGTACACGCTCATATTCAAACAATATAATTATCATCCATTTAGAGTATAAACCTGCTAACTGCCTTTAAAGCCAATTATTAGGGGAGACAAATAACGTCTTTAAAAACGGTGAATATACAGTGTTTTTATCATCATCACATTAAATCAAATCATAACTTTAACTTTTCTGTCTTAATAGGACGATGAAGAGTTCAAGTCCCCCAATCACTTAATTTAATTGCTGTCGTATAATATTTGATTTATTTTATTTAAATAATTTATTTTTAGAGTGGATATATAACTTAATTCTCTGATAATAAATATATCAAGCGCCTGTTACTACTATCAAAATCGATTGAAAATGCGCAAAAGAAAAACGTTTGTTGTATAGGAGTCTCCCTTAAATATTAATTTTAGGGTGGTTATAGTGGCAAAAGAAATATATAATCTTTGAAAATTTCGCCTATTTTAATTTCAAGGTTCATGAGGTACGCAACCAGATGACAGACGGACAAACAGACAGACGCACAGCGGAGTTTTAGTAATAGGGTTGCATTTTACCCTTTGGGTACAAAAAGGAGAACTAACTATCACTTTAAATCTCGAAATACTGATTCTCTTAAAAAATATTTATTAAATAAGTAACATATTATAGTTTTACTTGAAAACATAAAAGCAAAATAAATTAAATTAAAAATATTTACTAGGATTCTTAATAATTTCAGGCACAAAATACAACTGGACCGTTCATTTCAAGGAAAATATTTACTATTACATTCCCGAGCAATTTGCAGTACGTTCTTGTTACTCTAAAATTTTATGTTGCTTTACTCAAAATACTTACATTATTACTCCTTGAGTAATAATTTAACTTAATGTTATAAAACCTCTTTTATTTTTTACTTTTTCCCTTTAATTTTAGTATTTAGAATAATATTTTTTTTATGTTTAATCAATATATATGGCAGGATAGACAGAGGGAATCTAATATTAAGACACTCTCGTCTCCAAGCATTACATCCAGTATTCGAGATATTGCGGAGGCCGTTGTGGCGCAATTTCACAAGGGTGTGACTGTAACGCGATGGTTGTGGATTCGATTCCCGCTCGAAAAGTGTTATATTTATTTACGTTCATATTTCCATTTTCTTCGCTCTGGTGTAGAGGCAAATGGCGGCGTTGAGTTCTGCCACTCTCAATACGCAATGTCTGCATAATTATGCAGAAAGTGAGGAACGGAGAGTCTTAACACCGAGTTTCCCCCTGCCTACCCTGCTGTATGCGGGATACAACGCGAAGCTTTGTCTTGTTGCCATGGTGAACAAATGAATCATTTCTGTTGCTGCTCTACGACGGCCTCATATTTTTATTTTCTTTTTTTTTATCAATATTATTTTTATTGTTCTCTTTCAATATTAATTAAGATCTACATATGTATATGTTGCATATTTCTCATAAGTATGGAGTGTTCCACTTGTACTTTTTATTATTCTATTCAATCTCTGCATATTTGTGGTTTTCCACTCACAATAATGAACATTTTTCTTCATTATAGCTCTTATTTGATCGCTCAAGAATTAATCACGCTTTTTTTACTTTGCAGTAATTTAAGACGTTATTATCTTAGAAGTATGAATATTTCAAATATAATTTTATCGCTTATTTTAAGGAAATCTCTCTTCTTTTGAAATAAAAAAAATATATATTAGAAGTTAAGAAAGTAACACATTAAATTAAACGTAGATGATGGCTACCTTATAAAAAAATTGTGTTGTAATTATTAACGTAGGCAAGATCTAAGGGGGCGCCCCTTAGATCTACAGAGCAGAGGGAATCTGGGAACCTAATGTAATACTTCGCCACAATAATTATACTATATTCAAAATTAAGCCAATTTTTTTAAGTTATACAAAAGCCAAAGCTTCGATGCTTCGGAAATAAAATTACATAAACTAAAGTCGATCTAAATTGACTTTATTCAAATATCTTTGCTACGAATAAAAATTTTAGTGGAAGATTTTACTGTAGATCAAACAAGTTTTCTCGACCTACATTGGACTGTTTTAATTAAAATATTATTAAATAACGACGCTGAGGCTGTTGTGATGAAGCAGTATAGCATCTTACTGGAAATGTGACGGCGGTAAGTTCTCATTCAGGGGAATGAAATGCTTACTTGCTCTGGTACTAGGACAAAATGCGGCGTAAAGTTCCGCCACTCAAAACACAATGTACGATAAAATTCTTATGAAAACTCCATCGTGACCCGGGATAAAGGCAGTATAATTTAGCCAATTCTGGGCAACGGTGGAATGAATCTCTTCGTTATCAGTTATCAGCATTTGCACACGTGGTGACAAATCGCTCAATACTCCGAAGACTTAAGATACGTATTATTCACCTATATAGCGTGTTCTTGCTTACTTTTTAATGACAGAGTGAATTTGTCGAATACATTCTTTGGATTTTAATAAACC
The DNA here is from genome assembly GCA_037355905.1 of Heliconius aoede. Classification (NCBI taxonomy): domain Eukaryota; kingdom Metazoa; phylum Arthropoda; class Insecta; order Lepidoptera; family Nymphalidae; genus Heliconius; species Heliconius aoede. The sequence continues at coordinate 226,819 of JBAIZZ010000089.1, read as the reverse complement.
GCTTATTTGAATTGTCCTTTATGATTCCATATTTTACATTGAATAAACTAAGGAACAGAAAGATATAAAAAGCTAGAGTGATTTTATTCAAAAAGTATAAATATATAATGTAAATACTAAGAATATTAATACTAAGAAAATTATTTCTTAAAAACTTTCACATATTGGTGGCAACACAAATTACAAGAATGGAGGACGAAGAAAATGTTCTGTTAAACACAACAAACGCTCGGAGTACGCTCGTTGGTACCGAAAACATAAACATAACTTGTGTTTGTAGGGTAGGTAACAAAAGTTACTTATGTTAGTAGGGGCAGCGCTGTGGCTCGCATCACCGTTATGCCCCCTCTTCCCTTTGATAGGCCAATACTAAGCAGTAGATATGAATCCACGGCTTTATCACGATCTCTCTTATTGAAATAATCGCGTAAAATGTCCCTTTGGACAAAATATATAAATATTACAAAGTTATCATGTTCCACAGATATGGACTCGGATCTAATTAAGCGAATAATCAATGAATGGAAACGAAGGAAAGGATTCAATTGGTTGGAAAACGAGGCAAGAACTCTTGAGAAATCTACAAAGACTAATTCAAATATCTATAAAAATAAAACCTTTTGGATGTTTAATATGGAATAATTTTGGATGTGTTATTAAATATATATTATATAAATTGCAGTTAAATAATTTATAGAAAATATAAATTTACGTATTAACTATTGAAAGGGCTTATTGAATTCAAATTACCCAAATACTCAGTCCTCTAAACCTAAAAGTAGTACATTAATTATTAAATTTTCGAAAAGCATCTGAATGTAAATACGATGTAGTTAGATGTTAGTTCGATTTTCATTTCGGCCAATAAAGTGTTTCACTTCTCCACTCTGATCAGACAAAACACAGACTTCCGCCGCTCAATCTTACAGTAAAAGTGTCTCACAGTAGTTCCAGACACTAGATCTTCTATGCAGATCCTGCTATATGCGGGGTAGCGGTAAACTGGAATATAATGAAAAAAATAAAATTACTCCTTAAGGCTTAACGGTCTCATATAAACTTTTCCACTGTAAGCTTTCATTCTATTAACTTTTTTTAAGAACTTAGAAATCATTAATATTCAATTTAGACGAAGCCAAAGTTAGTACGTAGAAACATTGCTTCGGAATGTACTTTCTAATTCAAACAGCTAAGGACTGAGTTGAGTGAATAGTTTTTTGCTTGGTGTTTTCCCGTATTTCAATTTACTTAAACACTGTACACTAGAATCTAGAATAGTTCAAAGAAACAAAATGCCGGTTTTCAATGATTAATTCTTGTTACAAATGAAAAATAATAAACTTTTCATTTATTGTTCATCTAAAAAGATGTTTAGGCCGTTTTGGGTAAAGGACATAAACGTGTGACTGTAACTGCGACGGTCGCAGGTTCGATTATCAATCGGGGGATTAAGATTTTTTTTGTAAATTTGCTCCAGTAAGCAGTTATTTTCTGCCCTGAGAAACAAATATTTTTTTATTCTAACAGGATGTGCGTACCAAAATATGACACATAAAAATGTGAAAATAATTAACCAAACTTTAAAACTAAACTGAATAACTGCCAAGCACGTTTATAAAATTACTGCCATTTACCTCATAAATTTCCAAAAAAAAAAGTAATATGAAAAAGATAAGAAACTGCATTATTCCCCATTTCCTTATTGGAAGCACTTAATTCCAATTAAAAGAGCAAAGTGTTAATAACTCGGGTGTAATCGCTTACCGTCTTCCACAGTGAGTTAAAGGAAATGCAACTTCAGTTTTTACTTTGCAATTTCCGAGTCAGTTCTAGACTCCGGTTAACTTCCCAAATGTGCTGCCAAATGAAATACCTAGTGGCAGTTTTTTTATGAATATTGAATTATCTACGTGTTACTTATATAATTGTGAATGAAGAATGGAGTGTCTTTACACTAGGTCTCTCTGCCTACCCCGCTGTGTGCGGGAAACAGCGTGAAGCTGATCTATGACATAATTGTAATTATTGTTTGTATTTAGTATTTATAACATTTCTTAAAAACTAAGGGTTTGTGGCTTTGCTTATAAAGACATAATTAAGAAAGTATTACATATATAAAAAACTAATTATTTTGACAAAAAATTCAATCTACTTCAAAAATAAAAACCTTAATCCAAGTCATTGAATATTTTACAAGCCATGCTTTTATTGATATAACATTTAAAACAATATAATTCAATATCTTCATATAAAACGAGCAGTCAGTGTAATTATAATGGATGGTATAAAAACTTTAACTCGACCGGTCACAGGTGTTGCCGTGATTAATAATTTAGCTGCCACCTGCAACTAGTTAAAGACTTTAAGGCAACGTGGACTGTGAAAAAGATAGATTGTGTTATATTAAATTCTGCTAAGATTAAAGTAAATTATAATTAGATAACTAAATATTGGAAATTTTTAATTAAATTTTTAATTTACGTTATTGTGTAGGACTACAATATGAGTTGAGTTAAATTGATATATGCACTTTCTATAGGATGTTCAATAAATATGGAAAAAATCGAATTTTGGTGCCATTTTCACCGTGTCTTTTTAGTGTTGGCTACCGAATAATTATCAAATGCAAAAAACATGATCACTTTTTAGTAAAATTTGTAAGTTCATTTAATTACAGTTCCTGCTTTCTGAACACCCTATAGTAAGTATCACCTTCAAAATATGCAAAGAAAATTTTAGTATAAGCATTTCCTTTTATATATCAAATTGTCAGTTTATATCTTAAACTAAGATTTTTCCAACTGCGGCCAAAATGGTAAAAGCATTTTATTTCGGGTCGATGGGAGGGATACATTCAGACTTCTTAAGAAAGTTAGATATTTTAAACGAGTATGCTCATTTGTAGGCATATCTATAGAACGTGTACAGAATACGTATTTTTATCGGAGATATTTTACATACTTTTATGGAATATATTTCTATTTTTCCCAAAAGATAGCTCTATGTGAACTTACGAAAACTACAGCACCCTATTTAGTACTACTATTTTTTTTCAGCTTCACGCTCTATCCCGTATAGCGGGGTAGGTAAAGGAAACCTAGTAATAATATACTCTGCTCCCCACTTTGCACCGAATTTTGTTTTTTTTTAGAGTGTCGCTGGTTGAGTGGCGGAACTCAACGCCGCGCTTTGCCTCGATACCAGAGTGAAGAAATGAAAATATTAAATATTTTATTTCCTCCAGTGGGTTCGAACGCACAACCTATCACGCTTACAATCACTTGTGCCCCTGAGCCACGACTGGCCTCAAATTCATAATAATGTAATAAACAAATGATTCAAAGAGTATATAGAATAAATTATTTATTTACATTTGTGTAAAAAAATATACGAAATAAAAGAAGATAAATTACATCTAATTTGTTATGCAAAATTAATAACACATTTAAGTAGCACCTAATGTATATCTAAGATTTTTTTATCTAAAAAAATATCTTTGACGTTTGTTTTTACATTTTTAAATGTTTATTCTGCTACGATCAAATAAAAAAATGCTTTTAATTCCTAAGTGTGTAATAACACTTTATACTGTAATGTGTTGCTTCTCCTTGAACTTCTCCCAGGGTTGAGAACATCTGTGAGAAGCTAATGAAATTTTCATTATAGCTTCATCGTGATATAACAACACGAATGTAAAATTAAATTGTTACGTTATTTCTAATAACAGCTCCATATTTTCGTGGCTGGACGTGGCGCAGCAGCCCACGCGTACGTGTGTAAGCACGTCAAGTTGTGGGTTCGATTCTTTTTGAACGAAATGAAATATTCAATATTTCCATTTATTCACTCTGTTCGTTCACTTGTGTCGAGGCAAAGTTTGGAGCTTCGCTATATACGCAATACCTACAGAATTTTGCGGGAAGTGGAGAGCAGAGTGTCTTAAAGCTACCTCTGCCTACCTTGCTAGATGATATAGAACCTTACCTACCTACCTACTTACCTACCTTACCAAGAACGTACAGAGGTATTTTTTTGTAATTTTTGTAATCTTCCAGATTACGCGCAATACTTCCAGAATTTTGCGGTATTATGTGAGATTACAAAAAAATACTCTACCGTGCAAACCAAACTATCAACAAAACTTTGTATCTTGTTAAATAGAAGCAGCCATATAGCAAAGATAAAATCGGCATCCTAAATCCTCTTCCGTCGGCAAGTATCCGAGTACTTAGTGGAATGGCGACATTAAAATGTAAAATACTAGAATCTATGCAAAATTACAGCTTTCCAGGTCAACGAGATCCCGAGGATTTGGTGTGACACTAGAAGTACAGGCGTGAAATATAAATAGCGTGTTAAGCAAACAAAATAAAAAAAATATTCTTTAACTAAAGCTTATTTGTTAGTCAAAATACGATCTTAGTAACATACGAATAAGGACTGGTTTGATGTAAAAAGTTTTTGTAAACAATGTTTTTTTATTTCGCTTTATGTTGTATTAGTGGAAGAACTCAAATCCGCACTTTATCTTGATACCTTTTGATACTTTATAGTGAGTAATTGAGAAAAAATCCCCCCGTGGTCATGGTATCTTATTTAGAAAAAAATCTCACAATATATTTTAAAATGTTTTTTCTCAAAGTAATAAACCAACTAATAAACAAGTTTTTGTTAGAATTTTCTTCTAGTTAGTTCGTAATCATCTAATTATAAAGGAATATTTTAGAATTTAATTAATCCATACAAGCTAAAGTTAAAACATTCTGTTCCGAGCCAATTCGATACACAATTTGGTGAAGGTTACAATAAAGTAATCTAAAATACTTGTTTCTGTACACACAAGTATTTTAGATTACTTTATTGTATTTTTTTGTTATCTTCATTAGCTTCACGCTGTAACTCGCACACAGCAGGGTAGACCGAGGGAACCTGTTAATACACTCCGACTCCCATTTTCCTCCGAATTCTGAAGGCATTGCAACTTGAGTGGCGGAACTTAACGCCTCGACACCAAAGCGAAGAAATGAAAACATAGTATTTTAGATTTTTCACTTTCCACTTAAAATGTAATGTTTTTTTCTTAGTAGAACCTTCTGTTACGTCTAGAACATCATACTCAATTTTCTGTATTTGCTTTAAAATCTGACTTTAAATAATAAGATTATCATATTTCAGAAAACTTGAACATTTTTTGCCGTAGTTTCAAAGTTCACAGCATCAGTAACGTAATCTGAATTTGATACGAACTAACTTTAACTTCCATTTTAACTACTTAAAAACTTTTTTACATATTTCTTTTAAAAAATATAATGTTATTTAAATTTCTTTGTTAGTTTAGCTTAATTTAGAAATAACTTTATATTATATTGAATTATTCATATGTACATATGTGCGCGCTTGGTATCAATGGCCGTAGCTGTACTAATTTTGGTCGAATAAATGTAGATACAATATGAATATCTAGAAATTCAACTATAATTACATCAAACCTTGTATTTAAACCATTCAATCACTGCTTATTGTGAAATGTCTACTTAGTCTACGTATGAGTTAACAATTAAAAACTTTTTTCGAGGACCTCCATTGTACGCCAAGTTTTTTGCTTATGCAGTTAAAGCTAATAATATTAACAACTTATACAACTTATACAGTTAAAGCTAATAATATTAATAATTTGTTAAAAAGAGATGTAATTCAACTTTTTCAAAAATAAGTACTTTATTTTAATGTTTTATAAATTTTGATTGAGTCTATGCAATGTTAAAAAGTGCACGTATGTTACTAGCACTTAATCAGCAATGTGGTGCATTTTTTTTTTAAATAATTTTTTTAAAAACTTTATAAATAAATTATAGACGAGGTTGGCACTAGGTTCCCTCTGGCTACCCTGCTGTGTGCCGGATACAGCGCGACCATTTTTTACTCACCACTCAAAGAAAAGAAGTAAAGTGCTCAGTTACTATTTAAAAACATTAACTTTTAACAAGATACAAAAGAAAAGCCCACCTGGGCTGAAAACTTCACGATTCGAGTTTTAAAAAAATCCTCAAAGTAAGCACCTTTATATTAATGGAAAGCATCATTTTCATATATATATAAAAGGGATCTTTTGCGATCCAATTAAAACTTTAATGCTAAGCAGTTAACTTTTTGAAAACTATCTTTGTGAATTAAAATATAAAGACTGTCATGGCGCAGGTGCATCCACTACCGTCGCTTAGTAGATTTGATCCCCGCTCGGGGGAATGAATTATTATTTATTAAGATTTTAATTTCTTCGATAATTCTCTGTCATCAAGGCGAAAGCGCGGCGTTGAGTTACAATGCTTCAAAGATTCAGCGGAAAGTGGGAACGGAGTGTCGTAACACTTTGTACCCTCTGCCTACCCAACTATATTCCGGATACAGTGAGAAGCTTTCATTCATAATTGTTTATGTCTAAATTACTCGCTAAGAGAACGCAATTAGTTCTCTTTTTATATTTTGTAATTGATCCTTTACGTAATCCAAATATAGAAAAAACTTATTGAAATTATGCATGACATAAACGAAATAATGACTAAATTTGAGGAAATATTTCATATTTAAATCAAAAACGGTTATATCTTAATATGGATTTAAGAAAGCTATAATGAGATATAACCGTTTTTTATTTATAAAATTAATAAATCTTCTTTTTATTATTTTACTATTTTACTATAATACAATATTATTAAATAAATAAAATATACTAAAATCAAAAATACGCCCTTATTCTCTGACAAAAGCTCTTATCCATTATAAGTAATTTAAAATTTAGTTCTTAAGCATAAAATACAATAAACAACCATAATAAATGTAAAACTCAATCAAGTTACGATCAAATATGGAGACATTGATCTAATTAAAATCTTACACTCAAAGTACCCTCGTGTCGGGACAAAAGATTTGTTAACAATGGCTTATGCTAGTGTAACCCTCTTCACTTGAAGTTATTCCTTCATCGAAATGCTATTGAAAACTTTTTGAAAGCCAGCTCCTTTGATGTCTGTTTTAATAATAAAGGAGATAACGTCCACAGCCTTTTGAATGTACAGCTTGATCATATTTTTTTGAGTATTTTAATTATTAAATTAGCTTATTATTTAATTAGAAAAAGAAATTGAGTGTTAATAGACGCAGGAGAGTGACCTCATTTAAGCTTCGAGAACTGTCGAGATTAAGTAAAAAGCATAAGGACATCCTAATAGGATATTTGAATAGGTTCATGACAATGAGGTGAGAGAGATATGTAGAGACGGTAGCGCATAGCGCTGTGCTCTCTCAGGCCGTTCCGCTGGGAATAAAGTATTAACTGAAAAAAGAAAGAAAAACACTTGCAAATAAAAGAATAACAGCAGTTGATAATTACGTAAATTTTAATTTAAATCTTTATAGCGATACGATGAGTAAAACGGATATGTTAGTTTTGAATTTTAAAAAAGTATCTAAACTATGCTTAAAAATTTTAAATGTCTATATTATATATTTGTGCACCTTTTCTGATTATAAAAAATATAGTGTCTATTAGATTTAGATTGAGTTCGATTCTTACTCAAGTGAATGAATTATTTTGAATGCGTCGGTCTAATACGACATAGTGGCGATGAGTTAAACCACGCAACGTGTTGGAAATTGAGTATAAAGTGGAGAACAGAATGACTTGACACTAGATTCCTTATGCCTATGTCTGCCTGTTATATATATAAGAGATACAACGTAGAAGCGAATAAACAAAATAAAAATAAAAAAAGAAAATAAAACCATGACAAAGCCGACCCAAGTATAGACCAAGACGCTCTTAATTGATTTACGATATAATATAAACACGCGAAATTTTGAGTCGTTCAGAAATTTTGAAGCAATCAACGTTTAATGAAGTTAAAAGTTAAGTAACAACACTGATTCCCCGTCGACTTCGCCTTAGATGTTATAATGAAATAAATTACTTTTAGTTTGACCGATTGTTACATTTTAACAGAAATTTTAATACTAACTTTCAATTGGTATCATATAAAGCTGTACTAAATCGTGTACAAATGTCTTAAGTTGTGCATCATATAATTTTGTATACATAATAATATTTAAATGCCATTCATTGCACATAATATTTTGCTCTGGTAATAGGGCAAAACGCGAGATTGAGAGTTTCGCCACACTTAACACACAATGCCTCCAGGATTTGGCGGAAAATAGGGAATGGAATTATTTTAATAGGAATGGAATGGAATTATTTTAATAGGATAATATAGATATTTTGTTATTTTGAAGTGAAAACACACACATTAAAATTCTGAATTTCAAAATATCACCGATTGCAATATACAATGCAGCCATTTATCATTCTCATACGATTATACGAATGATAATTGTGTAATTATTTTCCAAAAATTTACATTTTCATTAAGAATGTTACTTGCAGAAACTTGAAAAATGGCCGGTGGTCATTATTACTATGACGTGTCACGGTGACACGCTGTATAATTTGACAGTACTGTGAAACAAATGAGTTTTGTTTGGAGTAGGTGGAATATTATGTGCATGTAAGAGTGAAGGTTTCATTTTTTTTCATAGGAAAGCGACGAAATGAAAATATTGCACATTCAACTTCTTTTAATGGAGATGGAACCTCAATGCCACGACTGCCCTCCCCAAAAATAATTTCTTATATTCATATTTCTAAGACAATTCAGATTTAATTACAGCTTTTTCACTTAATCAAATAAGACACACATAAATTAACAAAAAATATATTACAAAACTTAACAACCCAAAATTTAACACTAAGCTTCACCAAAACTTACACGAACTTAAACATTGAAGTATGGAAGCGGGCGGAAGTTCGAGAGTTGCGGTACATTTCACTCACGTACAAAGCACTGTACTGTACAATGAACAAAAAAGCTCATTTGCACTCAGCCGTTGCTGCTGTCGATCCTGCAACAACGATCGCTGTTTGAGTGTAACCAGTCGTGTTTGGTCTAATTTAAAGATGGGAGCGATTTTATTTTTGTCTTGTTATGTTTTGAAATTAAAATAAGCTGTATTAAAAAAAAAGTAACAAAAAGGAAATCCGAAGCCTATAATAAGGATTTAACTAAATTTTCAACTGCCTTCGAAGAGTATCCTTTCGTATCCCGTATTGGTATGAGTATCGGTTCACCCAGTCAAAAGTTCTGAGAACATGAGGACACAAGACACAATACAAGATATTTTTTTAGTTCAAATCAGTTCCTGAGATTGACGCTTTCAGACAAAAAAATCTTCTGCTTTATAATATATATACGTGTTTACTCAAAAAATAGATATAACAAATAAAATATTTTCTTGTACATACAAAGTAAATATAATAATATACGTAAATAAATAATTCAATATTAAAGCAAATATATTAACTACGTACAATTTATTTAAGGCATCATTGTGAAAGGGCACAGTGGGAAAACTTCTGTAAATCCGTTTATGGGATCGATTTCCTTTCAGTGAATTTTATAATTTTCATTTTCCTGTTCTGGCAAGACTAACAAGAGTTCTGCCACTCAATAAAAATCTATAAAAAGCAGATATGATATGATACTTTTTAACCTATTAAGTATGATTCAAAGTTTAGAAGGGATTACCCAATCTCAAAATTTGTACCTATTTTTAAATAATAAATAAAAAGGGTAAATTAAAAGATTTTTTTAACTTAATCGAGAAATTGGCAAGTGTCTGTCTGTACGAGATAATCGTAAGTTCATATTCTAGACTTATAAGTGATTAATTGTAAATTAAGTGTAAATTTTTTTTCTACATATTCACTTAGAAAGAAATTCACTTATTATTAAAAATGACTATTAATCTTCACTTAAACTGTTTATTATATTTACTTCAAACTATAATCGAACCTACTCAACATTCTACACAACATATTTCAATAATATACCAACATTCGGAATCTCTATATATACATCCAGTGAGTCGTGTCAAGTGGCCATTTATCCGTCACAGAGACCGCTTGGAGTGGCTCCATCGCGATTACTACTTTTATTTATGTTAACGCTCATTTAAATGTGTTGTTTGCTCATAATTATTGTTTTTGTGTTTGGTTTAATAGTTATGTTTTGTGTAGAAGTATATCATAATACTATTACTAAAGTGAATTTTAGTTAGTTACGCTTTCACGCTATAGCTACTGAACTGATTATCATGAAACTTTCGTATTTCTTGTTTTTGTTGGTCTTAGAGGTATTTGAAAATACATTTTTTATTTATTAAATATATATTTTAAAAAATACGTAATTTTTTGTTCAAAATATATAAAATATACGTTATAATAAGTTTCACTCTCTAGTAAATAATATAAGTTTTTGATTTGTTTATTTCAACGAATTACTTGAATAATATGAAGAAATTTCGCAAGCTGAGTAACGCAATTCAACATTTGCCGTGTCTTGTATTGCCAGAGCTGAGAACCTAATGTTAAGACAGTCGGTTCACCACTTTCTGCCGAATTCTGGAGGCATTGCGTGTTGAGTGGCAGATCTCAACGCCGACACCAGAAAGAATTTCCATAAAAAGAATTTCCAGAAAGAATAAATATTTCACTTGCTCGAGTAGAAATCGAACGCACGATCGTCTCGTTACAGCCACACCCTTCTGCTACAGCGTCACAATGGCCTCAGTATTTGTATGCATATAATGGCGAATATAAGCATTGTCTATTGTTTTATGATATTTATTTTACTATTATTACTATGGATAAGTAGCACACAAATTTTAATGATCATATTGCCTTTGAGTCGATGGCTGTAGGTTCGATTCTTAGACGGAGAAAATAACTAATTGTCATATCCTCGCTCTGATCAAGAGAAGGCGCAGCGACGCGTTTCACAACTCAACACGCGATGTCCAAAAAATTTAAAAGAAAATAGAAGAAAATGAATGTCTTACCAATAGATTCACAGAATACGCAGAATATAGCATGAATCTCAAAAAAAAATCATACATAGATCGCTACACCGTTCACTTAGACCACTCTCCGTCTGTAGTGGTTCCACTGATTCGTGTCAAGTGGCCATTTGTCCGTCACCGACCGTTGCGAGTGTCTCGAGCGTGACCGCTGTTTATATTTGCGTCCGCTCTCTTCACACATACTTGTTTGTACATACTAGTACAGTAATGTAATCCAGATAGAATGTTTATATTTAATAGTTATGTTGATTTTTTTAATGTTTTTCTGGATAGTTTTACGCTCTTTCCCGTTTAGTAGGGTAGGTAAATAAAAGCTAGTGTATTCCGTTTTCCATTTTCTAAACAATTTTTTAGGCTGCGTGTTGAGTAGCAGAATTTAATGCCTCGCTTTTACCTGGACACCAGAGCGAAGAAATGAAAATATAATTTAAATAAACATTTCATCTCTTCGAGTGGTGATCGTATCCACAACCAATCGGTTTTACAGTCCACTTTGTTCCTCTGCGCCATGACTGGCGCTTCTATGCCCAGTCATGGCGCTAGGCGAGATAATTTAATTAAAAAATTACTAGCAGTGTACAGAGAAAAACACAAATGTTATTTCATTTATGTGTACAAAATTTGGCACTAAATTGCAAGGAAAGCCAACACTTCCTTTGTTAACCTCCACGCGCGTGCCAAGTCTCTACACTGTAACGTGAAAACTGTAGCTACAGTCGTTTTCCTCTTACATATTAAATCAACGTTATTGATTTACGACTATTTTCATATTGAACTAAAGAATTGACAGTTTAGTATATTGCCTCAGTATATTAACTTTATTGTATTATTATTCATATGCTTATATTATTTTTTTTCTGTTGTTCTGCAGTTGGTGCTGTAGTAGACAAAGTGCTGCGTTGAGTTCTGCACCGTTGCAAGAATGGGATGGTTTTAAAATATATTCTATATTTTATTCGTATATATACACAAAAAAGTGTAAAATTAGAACAATAAATAAAAATATTAAAAATATTAATACTGCAGAAGCTGAATGAATATCGAATAGCACTGGCACTACCAAGACAAATTCAATGACGTATCATTTATCAAAACCGGTTTACTGGTTTAACAGTAATAAGCGAACAAAAGAACAGTCATACATATTAATATGCGCTAATAACATAACCTTTCTAACTGACACAAATAAAAATTATTTATATTTTACGAGAATATAATTACTTGTACGTATTATACATATATTAGATGCTTCTCCGTAATCAAAAAAACATGACATTTGACAAACTCTACATCTGAGATGGCTTTAACTTTTTAATTCACAACGAAATTCGTGAAAAATGTGCACGTTCATAATGAAACAGTTCGTTGAAAAGTTATAAAAGAGCATAAAAATATTTTTAAAATAAAGGATTAAAACGTATGCATGTATATATATATATATATATATATATATATATATATATATATATGTGTATTTCTGTTAATCCAAATGCTGTAAAAAGTGATATCAGTGTTATATTTTATTCGGTGTAATATACAACGGGATTTTTTTATCATTATCACATAAATAGTAAAACAGACCATTTATGCTCTTGTGGTTGTATTTATAATGTTTTTCCATATTTAATTTCCTCGCGTGGAAGTCGAACCCATTACCTGTCTCATTCTCAGTCACATGCTTGTGCCTATGGGCCACGACTGGCCTCGTGACTTGATTGTAATGATTTTATAAAATTACCCTAAACAAGAACCAAACCCCTTGAATAATGTTATAATTTCACTCATTGTACTTACTACTGACAAAATATTCTAATTTAACATTCTCCATAATATATTAAATTGCCAATAGTAATCAGTATATGCAACGAGAAAATGTCTCGGGGGAAATCGCGACTGTAACGAACTTAGTACGTATTGTGTATTTATTTAATTTTACACTTTGAAATATTTTAAAATTCTTTTACCACCGAGAACAGAAATAAGAAGGTTATTAAAACGTTATTACACAAAAGGAATAAATTTATAAATCGGATATGTAATTAACGATATACAAAATGAAAGCAACGTGTATACCAAGATATAACATAGAACGAATAACGTGTATTACATAAATATGCGTAAATAGAAAAATTTTGTCTTTTAGTACTTTTGTTATATTTTACATAAAAGCATAAATAAAATATCATACTCAAATACTGTACCACCACAAGCGTGTGACTGTAAACGCGACAGGTGTTGTGAGTTCGATTCCCACTCGAGGAAATTAAATATTTTCATTTCTTCTCTCTGATGTCGAGCGTTGAGTTGAGCAGCAGAGAGACTACATAACAGGCAATGCCTCTAAGATTTGGCGGAAATTGGGAAGCGGAGTGTCTTAAGACTAGCTAAAAAAAAAACAATATCACATATAATATAAATTATATATTTGTCGAGGTCCTCCCCCTTTGTTTTGGTTTTTGTCGTTTATTTTATCTTATAATATTGCCAATTCTCACTCAGAATCCTAGTCTACTATGTGAGATACTTTTTTAACGACTGTGCCACAACGTACAATCATAAAATAATCAATCTCTAAAGTTAATTTTCACTTAAGAAAACTATTAATAACTTATTTAATGTCGGGTTTACTCTGCAAAGTACTTTGTAAACTAATTGAAAAGCTCTAATAGTTTCTTTTGTTCAAACGGTAATACTAGTAAGCTCCATTTATTATTTTACAGTAAGTTTATAAGAATTTTAGATTAAGACAATATAGATTATTTTGTATATTGATTCTTTTCTTATTACTAACTAGGGACCCAAAGGCTTCCACGGCTTCGCCTCTTAAGCTTATGCTTATGAAACAAACATCCATCCTCACAATCTTTCACATTTATAGTATTAGAAACGTTTGTTAAGACACTGTCGTTCCCCACTTTTTGCCAAAGTAGATATCGGATCTCAACGTCGCATTTTGTCTTATCACGAGATCGAGAAATGAAAATGTTAAATAATTAATCTAAATGAAAAAAAAAGGAATCTACTTGATTTGGGCAAAAAAAAAAACTGTATCTACTGTGAACTCATATACAATACTGTACATAAATAAGAAACAAAACCATTCGCTGACACATTCATCCTTGTCAATATTTCTGAAAGAATTCTATAAAAGAATTACTTTATAATACTGACACTAATATCCTTATACTTTTCTTAGAGAAAGGTTTAACTCAAGGCGACCTCAAGTAGACTATCGTATTATTAAACTTCACTCTTTGACGTCTAGTTTCTAGGAACATTTTTCTAGAGGACACTGAGATATTCTTTTAGATTCCCAAGATCCCAGGGCCCCCAGACCCGCGTGACTTTAGAAAAGCTGAAATTTTGAGCATATAGCACAGTAGACAAAGAAAACCTAGTGTTAAGTCACTTCGTTCTCTGCTTATTGCCCAATTTTTGAGACGTTCGGTCTTAGTTTAGTAAGTTAGCTTGTTACCGGAGCGGGAATATGAAAAAAACATAATTGCCAAATGAGAATCGAACCCACAACAGTTACGCTTACCACATGCCGCCACCTTTTCAGTAATATTAATTTATTATAAAATAAACTTAAATGTATATATTTTATCAACAGGTAATTGGAAGAGATGAAAGCTCTGGGATGCGTCCACGATGTAACCTCGTAACATGAGTCCCAACAGCTTAGCACTTTACATCACCTGCCTACTCTGGCTCGACTTGACACATGCTAAAATTGGTATGTATATTATTTTTGTTACGTTTTCAAAAAAAACTGTATCCATCCAAGCTTATTTGAATGATTTTCAAGAGGCGATATCTGTATAAGCGATAAAGGACAAAAGACAACGAGTGGCGTTAAGTTACGCCACTCAACACACAATATCTCGAAAATACAAACAAACTATTTTATTAGAATGAAATTTATATGTATAACCTAAAAACTTTCTAGGTTTATTAAAGTGGCTTCTATATTACTTGTACCCACACAGCTACGACGTAGAACATAAATCATGGCATTTGAAATCTCTTTAGATTTTTCTAAGATGAATACGAAAAGTTTGTTGAAGTGTGAATTTTTACGTTTTGCATTTTAGAGCGAACTTAGGACCTTTTAACTTTGAGTTGCATATAAAATAAATCTTCTACACTTACGTGTACTTAACTTGTGTGTGAAATAAAATAAAAATGTGTATGAAATAAAAATATTTGTATCCAAATAATTTGAATGATAATAATTGTGGCGCAGGGGCACAGGCGTTTGATGCCCACACAAAGAAATGAAATATTTAACATTTTCAATTTCTTTGCTCTGGTAACAGGGCAAAACACGGCGTTGAGTTCCGATACTTAACACACAATGTCTACCTACCCATCATGCTATTTGAGGAATACAGCGTGCAGCTGAAAAAAAGACCATATTTTGGAGATTTCTAATATGTGAGTAGTAGTCGCCCTCAACTATTTAATACCCATAATTAAATAGTCCATGCAGGTGAAGCTGCGAGCAACACTACTTACAATTTGACTAGACTTAGACTTGGACTATTGGCTATTGTGGGTGCGCTAATAGTCCCTAATAGAAGTGCATCTTGCAAAAAAATGTAAAAGAAAAAATTTAAAGAGCTTTCAAATAAATATTTAAAATACAAATATACATATGTTTAAGAAATTTTATACGAAACAAAATAATTCTCTTTTGAATTGTATTTCTACGTTAAGTACGATCACACGAGCTCACTCATGCGGCAACACGGCAGATAAGGTATTTTTGTATGAAAAAATATTTTCATATTCTGATTTTGTTTAACATGTGAGGTTGCAGTTGATGTTGTAAATAAGTATAGTAAGTTAGTTAATATTTGTAACATAAGTAATATTTGTAATATAAACTAATAATAATATTTGTAACATAAACATTTTAATGTGCGTAACATAAACATTTAAACGCTGTGGAACAATGTTCATTATGAATTTGATGGTTATGGATTCGATTATTATGCGTGGTAACAATTTTTTTTTCGCTGAAATAAGGTGAACTGTGACGTTGAGTTCCGCCATTCGAGAGAGACTGAGACGAGAACCCACATTGCCTTGAATATTCAGCAAAAAGTGGGGAACGGCGTGTGTTAACATTATGTTCCCTCTTCTCTGCTATATTCGGGATACAGCGTGAAGCTGAAATGTCATATATTATCTATAACATACATTTATATATTCCAGTTGAAACAACTTTTGTGTATACCGACACTAATTTATGAAACAAGACATCTGGTGTTCTTAAAGGTCTAAACTCTAATAAATATATAGCTTTAACGGCTGTCGCGTCTGCCTAAAAAGTTTTTCCGTGAAACAGTACGTAATAATTTTTAAATGATATTAAAGCTTGTTGGCAAAAAATGTCTATTTTGTATAAAGATTTTGTTAAAAGAACCTTTTACAAGGTTTTCTTTAAAAAAATATTACAATTATCGACTTGTAGTGACTTAATTTGTAAACGGAATTACGTACTATAATTTCTTCATTAAATCATTCAGTTGATCTTTTTACGAAAAAAAGTATAATAATTTAAATTTATTGAAGTAAACATGGGTTTGATTCTCACTCGAAACAATTAATTATTATAATTAATTCTTGAACTATAGCGAGATATGGGCAGGACAGAGAGGTTGAAAGACATCTGGGAATATAAAATGCTAAAGTTTTCTATGGTAAAACAATTATAAGAAAAACTAAAGAAGGCAAAAAAATGCTTAGAATGTATCCAGAATACAATGGAGGTGGATTGAAATTACGAAGAAGTTTAGTGCTTATAAGATTCTTTATTACACCTAATTAATACATAATAAAACATACATTGAGAAATGACATACACAACGGTGGACTTATCTCTATGATCTTATCTCTATGAACGCTACATGCTCCTACCGAAGTTCAATTTATAATAGAATTCGTTCGTTGGCTACAAACATTGATTATAAAATCCCTGCGTGGCGATTATATTTCAATAAAAACAGACGCATTAATTAAACTGTTTGGATTAAAGTCTTATTTAAATCATAATAACTCTATCTGAATAGTCGCTAATATCGTCGCTTTAGTGGCGAATGCCTAACCATCTAGTTAGGCAACAACTTAAACATATATAACTTAATTTGAATAAAATTATGGCTCCAATCTGTTCAAAATCCAACGAACGAACTAAATTTAAAATATCATTGGAGAACGAAAGTATTTTAGCAATAGGTTCCCAGGTTCCCTCTCCGTAACCTGCTTTGTGTGGAATTCAGCGTGCACTGAAAAAAAGGTGGTTTTTGGACCAAAAGTCCAAAAACGCAGGAAAAATAATTAAACCAGAATATAGAAACATCCCAAAACGACCATAATTATAATTAAGCATTTAATTAACATAACTGACCCATAAATTAACCTTGTAAATATTAAATTCAGAATTTTCTTTCCAGGATACTTCTGGCACATCACCGATCTTCATTATGACCCCTTTCACAACTCCCCTGAGCTACATAGAGGTGAGCATTGAATATGAAAATTTTGTTTTTAATTTTTAACCATACTTTATTGTGGCGTAATCGTGTTTTTGTCTGCGACAACTTCGCCGGAACTGGTAACAGAGTGTAATTAGAACTAATACAGCTAACAGGAAAATACGGTTGTTCGTGTTATTTAACTAAAGTATTATGATCTTGTGGAATTTGTTAACAAAATAAAGTGAACTTTGTGTTATATTCTAAAAATATTAACACATTCTATTTTATATTTTATTTTATAAATTTTAAACCCGCAACCGTGGCGTTTATCTACTTTTAGTTATAGTAAGAAAAAACAGAAATTTATAAATAACTCTCGGGGAAACGAGTAATTTTCCCTTCAGCGCTCTAGTAACAAGACAAAGCGTGGCGTTGAGTTTTGCCATTCATCATGGCTTTTTAAAATTTGATGAAAAATTATTGAACAGTACAAGATTTTTTCTGCTTGTGTAAATGTATAATGTTGCGAAAGGTGTTATTTACTTATAGGTATGTCACTTATACTTAAATTAAATATATTTTTACATAATAATTTTAAAATATTCTGTATTTTTTACTTTTGCTCTAGCAGGGTAGGCAGACCAAAGTAGTAGTTTTAAGTAGCGGAACTGAACGCCCTATTTACCTATCATTTCCAAATCGAAGTAATGAAATTTTTAAATATTTCCTTGAGTCGAAATCTAGCCCACTATCTGTCGTGCTTAAATCCGCACGGCACTGCCACTGCGCCACGACAGGCCTCAATATACATAATATCCATAAACACAAAAATAGTTTACTTGTAAACTAAAATCGATGAAAGAAAAATTATAAAATAATAAAAAAAAACTATAAAACTAACTCATAGCATTCGTAGCAAATCACGTAGCGGCTCGAGTTAGTTCTAATTTATACCACGTAGCTCCGGGCTTAAGGATCGATGTTACTGGGCGTTATGAAACGGAAACTAAAGTAAACATCTTGTTCTACATGTTTGTGTACAATTGTTTGGATAGGTTTTTTGTGTACAATTCTTGTGTTTTATAACTTATAAAATACGTGGTTATACTTTTTAATTATGTTTTATTTATTTTATTCTTTCACATTTACTCTGTTCCTAAGGCCGTAAAGCGTTTAATATGTTTTTTATAAATATATATTTAATTTCAAATCTGTATCACAAAAACAAAGATTTTTGTATGAAACAAAATTGATGTAGTAATCGCGTTATGGACAAGTTATAGATAGATAAATAGAAAAGATAACTATATATTATAATGGATCGAATACTGTAAATGTAAATGTGTGGTAATATTGGTCTATTAGTAGTATTTAAATTTGGATTTATAGAAATATATAAAAGTAATTATATTCAATGTACTTAAAGAGAAAGAAAAAAATTAAATACGTAGTCGTGACGCAGTGGATAAAGTTTTACTTTAACCGTGATGATTGAGATGAAAATTCAATCACCAGTCAGAGAAATGTATTCTTTAATTGTATCATCTAACTTATCTCAACACGCAACTTGTCGAAAGTGCCTTAAAACTAGTTTGACTCTACTTACCCTACTATGCGGAAAAAAGCCAGGGGCTGTATATAAATAAGTATAAATAAAGGAAAACCCTATAAATTATATACATAAATAAGACCCAAGTGTGGTGTGAGCACACCCCTGGCAATAGCGTCACAGAACGGTAGTTACCATTCGTTACACGTACGCTACGGCGCAACTCGAATTGCAACATCGAGATTTGCTTTAAGTTGAGATACGAACTGTACTAATAATGCATTCTAATATGGTATTCGATGTATTTTTTTTTTCAAAATATAATTAAAGTTTAAAGTTTGCGACCTGCCCGCGTATCTAGATACATATAAAATAAGTTAACATTATTATTTTCTTTGGAGTGTCGAAATATACGTTTTTTACGATATAAATAATCATATCTTTTGTAAATACGATTTTTTTAGAAAAAATTACGGACTGTAGATCGTCATATATGTGATATTCATATCAACTCGATACCTCCAAGCATTCCTGAGAT
This sequence comes from Heliconius aoede, assembly GCA_037355905.1. Taxonomy (NCBI): domain Eukaryota; kingdom Metazoa; phylum Arthropoda; class Insecta; order Lepidoptera; family Nymphalidae; genus Heliconius; species Heliconius aoede. The sequence continues at coordinate 207,276 of JBAIZZ010000089.1, read as the reverse complement.
AAAGACACAGACAGACGGATGAACAACAAGTGATCTTATAATGGTTCCTTTTTCCTTATAAGGTACGGAATCCTAAAAACTTAGGCATTGATTGCTAAACCCACTGTTCTATTTCTTTTCCGTGCCCACGTCGCCCCATCACCTGGAGGTGAAGGGAGTATATAATTTTCCAAATATGACCCAGCGGTAGTTCTAGGTAAATCATATTTTTTTCGAAAAGTATGACTGCTATATAAGATAAATATATTTTTAATTAAATAAATGTGTAAAATTAGTAAAAGTCAAAAAGTCTCGTCAACATAAATTTACGAATAAAAAAGATACATACAATATAAAACTTGCGTATGGGACAAACATGGGACGGCGGCGCTTCTAATGCTAAAAAATATAAAAAATAAAATAATCCTGTTTATATCTTCCATAGGCTGTAAACACAACAGAGGCAGCAGTGAGCACAGCCACCGCAACGGCCGCCACCGCGACCACACCTGTGACAGCTCGTGGCCGCTCATACAGAGCGCTGCCTCGTTCATGGCTGAGAGACACCCGGACACACTCGAATTTGTGCTTTGGACTGGGTTAGTATTGGATTGAAGTTAGATATTTAGTAACTGGACGTGGTTTCATATTTTATTTATCTACGTAATTGCTATTGATATATTTAATTTTTAGATGTTAGTATAATATTGGTATTTTAATATATATAATTTTGTACAATTATTCACAATTTCAAAGAGGCTAGTGGTGTAGACAAGTTGTGGGGTCTATTCCCACTACAGCAAATTAAATGTTTAATATTTTCATTTCTTCACTTTATACTCTAAAGTTAATATTTTACAAACACACTAAGTAAAAGTCCGGCATATAATATTATCTATAGACACTTGGTCGCTCATACAGCAGTCTCGTTCATGACTCAGAGCATAGCATTTTAACATTTTTGTAACTCAGTAGATAAAAATTACAAGTCGTGGCACAGGGGTAAAAACTGTGACTGTAAAGTCGACTGGTTGTAGGTTCGATCGCCATTCGAGGAGATGAAAAAATTATTTAAAATTTATTTCTTCGTTCTGGTATCAACGCAAAGCGTGGCGTTGAGTTCCGCCACTCAACGCCTGCGAATACGCAATTCATCAAAATTCGGGGGAAAGTGGGGAACGGAGTGTCTTAACTCTAGGTTTCCTCTGCCTGTCCTGCTTTATACAGAGCTGAAGCAGATTTGACTTAGATAAAAATAATGTGAAAGCAATAAAAATATTAAGTACAAAAAACAAAGTACGTATGTACTGGAGAATGTCTGCTTATTTGGATAATTAGCTTTAAGCTTACTGTACCTTAATTATAAAAGCAATTTCCATCACATGTGATTACAAATTTTCGACTCATACTATCTAAAATTGAATTTTCATATTAAACGTTGAAATTAATTTGGAAGACTTATGTGATGTCTCAATGATCCCATTTGAAGACATAAGACTTCTCTACCTTCATTAATAGTATTACATGTGAAATATAGCTTTATTATCATGTCATGGTGGTAAGTCGATGGAATAAATGTATACTAACTTATTTCGCAACTTTGTCTGCATGTACTTTAAGGCGTAAAATGTGAAATTCCTTAGATCTTCCCTTTACATCCTTCTTCTTCGTTATGAAATTAACTTCTTTCCTCTAATATGCAATTTGCAAAGACTCATTTAACTTTAGAATACAATTTTAAAATTTTCTACTACTCTACTATGAATAAAATCACTAATAAAATAATAAATCCCCCAATAAGATCAAACCAATAGATGCACCGACTCTATCACCACACGACCACCACATTGAGCCATCGACAATATAGTGTCATAATAAATGGGTGCATTTCGGTCGATAATGTTTGGGAACACAAATACGAACATTACTCTGAAATATGGGGCTGCAACAGCTGCTACGGTGACCGCCGTACGATAGCTTGCGGCGGCTAATATACTGTTTACAAAACAACCATTTTCAATTTTTGTGTGACTAATGACATATAATCCGAATTTAATATTTTAAATGTTGATCTTTTTAATATGTATAGTTTCTGGGAGTTAGCTTGTGTATCTATGACACAGTAGGTTACATCGATTAATGAGATAAATACATGATCTTTTCATTATAAATGGATTATTATTCAACACAAAAGTAAATTCAATTCGGATCAGTAGTTTTTTTTAAATATTATATTAGTACAAAAGGTAGACAGAGATCTGTTACTGTTAAAAATATTTAAAAATTCTATTCAATTTCAAAATAGATTGTCCAACTCATTAAAATTAATATCAAGAATCACGACTGTCTAAATTACCAAGTTATTTACTTGAAAAGTTTTAAACACAAAAAGGAAAACTATTTATGAAAGCTACTAAAGAAAATTCGTGGACTGAAATTTAACTCGTGGACTGAAATTTGGAACCTGAAATCTCGGATAGACTATGTAAATTAGAGTGTGTAGGAGTTTGTCAACATTCCGTAAACTTTGCCGGCGGTATAAAGTTTTTATTATTAACGAAATTTATTTGTGAAACATTTGAAGGTAATAAAGGTGATAAGCAAAAACGGCAAAATATTCGAATTGGCATGGGTTGTAAAAATATTTAACTACTGAATTTTGATAAAACTCCACAGATTTCACAACTCACTCTATTATAAATCAAATTTTAACTTCCAATTTTCTTCCAGGGACATACTTTCATCATCAATGGAACACCTAAGTGAAGAAATCAAACTCGAAGCTGTAAGGAATGTCACTGATATTCTCAGTAGAACATTTAGCAGTCAATTCGTTTTCCCAGCACTAGGACATAACGATCCACCACCTTCCAGGAAGCTGGTCGACATGTGGATGCAGTGGCTACCTACTGAAGCCTTACAAACTTTTGTTACTGGTAATATATTAATATAATATTTTTCTATTGTTTTAAATGTTAAATATGTAATTTCCTCGAGTGAAAATCGAACTCACAACCTATCGCACTTACAGTCACATTTTTGTGTGCCACGACTGGACTCAAAAACTAAATCCTTGGGTACAATAAATTAAACAGTAAAAGTAAAACTTACATTTGATTCAAGTTGTTTGTATAATTCCAATATTTTTTTTCTCTTCTATATATTATAAATAAATTATATGTATGTAATAAAATATTATTAAATACAATTTTAAATAAAATGAAAATAAATTGTAATCGAATTTATAATTTCGAATATTACGTTACATTCGTTAGCGTTTTTGATTTAGATAATTTTGGATCGTTCTCTACAATAGTTTTTTACTCCTTAGGTGGATATTACACAATCGAGCAGTCTCACAGTAGATTGCGGATAGTTGTACTCAACAGTGTTCTATGGGCCGGAGGTGCGGCGAAAACTGATGGCCCCCACCGCGGCAGGGCGCAGTGGGAGTGGTTAGAACACGTTCTCAGTAAAGCAAGGAGAAAAAACGAGATGGTAAGGAATTTTAATGTGATTGTGTTTATTTGTATTATTAATTCATATTTTATTTGGTCATAGCTATTTTTTAACCAAAACCAAAAAAATATATATTCACCCCACCAGTGTGGGAATAGAACTAACGTACTATTAATCGCTATTATTTAAAATGAATTATTTATATTTGATATATTTTTTAATGTTTTTCAAACTATTACTAAAATTTTCTAATTGAATAAACTGTATTACATTAGAAAACTCATATAAAATCCTTTTTAAGGTATACCTCGTAGCCCACGCGGGACCAGGTGTAGAGGAGCGGCATAATGCCGGAAGCTCTTCAGCTTCAGGTGGTGGAGAACTTACGCCTAACGCCAACGGCAGGCTTTTGCACGTCATCAGAGCTTTTAGTGACGTTATTGCTGGCCAATTCTATGGTCACCGACACACGGATACGTTTCGACTTATTTATAGTGAAGGTATTTATATATCTTATCTATGAATTTGTATAAAAAATGCATTACTTTTTAAACTAATGATACTTGGTACGTTCAGACAGGACTGCGTGTGATTGTAAGTAACGGGGAATAATAATTGTTACATTTATTTTTATTTCCACACTCTAGTAGACAAAACGAGGTGTTGAATTCTCAACGTGCATCGTTTTAAAATTTTCTAGGAATTTGGGAACGGAGTGTTACATCTTAACACTAGAAAAAAAAGATACCATAGAATTGGTAGACAGGGTGGAGAGGGTAGGTGCCCTGCTAAGCGGGAAAAAGCGTGAATAATCTTTAAGTAATATATTAAATAACTATAGTAATTATTATTAATGGAACAACTTCTTATTAATTGAAAGTAAATTTCATTAATACACGTCAACTTGCCACTGTGAAATGTTAAGCTTTTGACACGTTCCCGTAAAGTTGATCCATATTAATTAATTCCCATGAGATTCTCGAGCATATTGCATGTATGTTACATATTCTGTTAGAGTACGCAAATGATTGTGTAATAGAGTTATGCTCTATCGTATCAAGGCTATATACCACACACAGCAGGAAACCCAGTGTTAAGACACTCCGTTATCCATTTTCCGCCAAATTCTGCAGACATTGCATGTTGAGTGGGGAAACTTAAGGCTGTGCTTTGTTTCGACACAAGAGGAATTGAACTCACATCGTGTGATTTTTACAGTCACATTTTGTGCCCCTGCGCCACGATTGACCACTGAGGCTGAGATTTTTTTTTTAATATTTGATAATCTCTTTTATTTATATTCTTAAAAGGTGTTGAGGCAAAGCGAGGCGTTGAGTTCTACCACTCAACATACAATGCCTCCAAAATTCGGCAGAAAGTGTGTGTATGTGTGAAAATGGAGTGTCTTAACACTAAGTTCCCTCTGCCTACACTGCTGTGTGCGGAAATCAGCGTGAAATTGATATGATTTTAATAACAAAATACTTTTAGGATCGTGTTTGTAATGTCGCTCTCTGAGGATATCTGGGTTAGATAAATAATTTATGGTAGACTAAATTACAGGACGCCCGGTGAGGAAGCTAATGAAAAATACACTTTAAACTTCCCTCGTAAATATGTGGCGAAAATTTACTCTTAAAACCTCATATACTTTTAAATTTTGGGGTTGTTGATAATTTTGGGTATCTAATTATTTTAATGGCATTCAACATTTCACTTTTTCTAAAGGTTTTAGCAGCTTCAGGTTTTTACAGGCATAACAAGACAGCCAAAGGAAACCGTAGTGTTAAAACACTCCGTTCCCCACTTTCCACCAAATTATTAAAACAGTGTGGACTGGAGAACTCAACACTGCGCATTGTCTTGTTACCAGAGCGATATAATGAAAATATTTTTTTTCCCTGAACATAAACCGAACCGACAGCCGAGTTCATAGTCAGTGCTACGTTGACCTATTATTTATTTGGGAACAATTTTTAAGAAATTACTCGAACATACAGACTGCGTTCATTTTTTCGCACTCAGAGATTTCCATTATTGTTTAAGCAACATTAAATTGATATAACAATATTGAGTGATTTGCACTGAACTGTCTTTTATAAAAATTTTTGTTTACAGGTCGACCAGTGTCTTGGGCTCTTCTCGCTCCATCATTAACTCCGCGTGGTGCTGGAAGCATATCTAATCCAGGCTTGAGGCTTTATAAATTTGAATCTAATACCGGAAAGGTAAGTTTTTTAAATTATATAAATTTACATAATTAAATAAATCTTTTTATAGAGGTAGTCTGTAATATATCACCAAACTTTGTTCGACTATGTGCATTGAAAATGAGGCCAAAATTATGTTACATACAGAGAAAACTTCCCAATTCTGATACAACACCGAGCCCCCCTTGTGTTTTACAACAGAAATACAAAAAAAAATAGCCACAATATATCAGATTTCATTAATCATCGAAGGTTTGTACAAATGAAAGAACACGACACAGCCTAATTTGAGTTGGTGCGGACTCCGCCCAAATCGTGTTCAAGGTGTTTGCTTCCTAACGATAACGAAGTTCTAATGAATGTCATGTTTTTTTCTGATACGTGAAAAATAATTATTTTGATCAGCTTTTGTTTGTATACATATAAGTGTATATAGGCATATATGTTTTAATGTCATTTTGTTCATATTTATATTACAATAGAGAGATATATTTATATTTATTTTTTATTATCTTAATATAAAGAGTTCAATATATATCTGATTGAAAATCTAACTTAAACTCGTATTTATTAGGATTGTACGTGATGGTTTTTATTCGGTGACATTATGTTATATATTCTCAATGTTCGTCTAGTCTCATATAACGATACTATGAGACAAATTATTAAACAATTATATAAGATTTTTATTTTCAGCGATACTTAAACATTGCTTATTTGATTTTTATACTTGAACAGTTTAACATATCTTTCTTAGAGAGTTCTTTTACATTATAGCAAAAACTTTTTAAAATTTTACAAGATACTTTAAAAGCACTTATTTTCTAGGTACTAGACTACACACAGTATTATCTAGATGTAACAAATTCGAGGGGTGAAGCGCACTGGGCGGTGGAATACAATGTGACCCAGTACTACGGTCTAAGGGAGGTTAGTGCAGCTTCACTAGATACCCTCGCTGAGAAGATAAGGAATCATCACGACCGGACATTACTTACTAAGTGAGTATTTGATGAACTACATCATTTTCTCAAGTTATTTACCGCAGTAATCATGAGATCCGATGTTTTAAAAACTTCACACTGTACCCTGCCAATACCAGAGTAGAGAGAGGGAGCCTAGTGGTTAAACACTCTGCTTCTCACTTTCCGCCGAATTCTGGAAGCATTGTGTGTTGAGCGGCAAAACGACGCTGCGTTGCGCTTTGCCTGTACACCATAGCAAATAAATATTATATAATATCGATAGTAATCAAATTTAAGAGCTTTATTGTAAATAAGTAAAAACCATGAAAATAACTGGAGGCCAGTCGTGGCGCGGGGCATAAAGTGTACTGCAAAATTGACTGCTTGTGCGTTTAATCCCCACTTGAGGAAAGGAAACATTTATTTAAAATGTATATTTTCATTTCTTCACGCCGGTATCGCCGAGTCAAAGCGCGGCGTTAAGTTCTGCCACTCAGCACGCAATGCCTCTAGGATTCGGCGTATAGTGGGGAACGGAGTGTCTTAACAAGAGGTTCCATCTACCTACCCGTCTGTGTGCGGGATAGAGCGTGAAGTTTTTTTTCATGAAAATCATTAACAAATAATTAAACGAAAATATATGTTATTTTCGATTAATTATTTTCTTGTGTCTAATAAGCGATTAACATATCTTTAAAAAAGTTTATTTGAATTCACATTTTTTGTCACATTTCTTATCCCTAAAACTGTATTTGAACCAGATACTTAACAGCGCTCCGAGTACGGCACACGACAGACGTCTCCGACTGCGACACGGCGTGCGTCCACGTGCACTACTGTGCTATAACGAGAGCTGATTTCCATGAGTTTAGATCGTGTGTTAGCAACCCTGCATCAGCTCTTGCATCTCGAGCCCCTCATAATTCTGCTGCTATTTTACTTTATGCTATTTTGATTTTGATTTCTTCGTAAATTGACTATTGGTGATTCTACGCTAAGTTATTAATGTTTTCTTTTTCACTTTTTTTGTAACATTTTTCTTGTGGTATAATAAGAAAATCGGAGAGCTCTATTTATCTATCCTTTTGAAGATAAAGCTTGATGAGTGACGCAATCCTCCTGAAATTTAAAGTAGGTTTCGAGCCTATAATCACTGTGTATTGTTAGATATATTAGAACTGAGCCACGACGTTGTGAAATATTTTCTTTACAACATTTTTTGTAAGAGTTGAGTTTGAATCTACGTATAACGACATAGACCATTAACCCCGATAACAATGTTGTTAATGTTGTTTTTTCATTATATTTTTTTCATACTAAATTTAATGTGCGCGACAACTTAATCTAAGCAATTTCCTTTGTCAATATTTGCGTCACGAGACTGGTTATTTTGTTTTAAATGACTAGAGTTTTTGTAATTTTGAAAACAATGGCATTGTATTTATTTATAACTAATATTATTTTAAGTATTAGCCGCGCGTATATTCGTTTACTTGTACTACAAAACGTAGTAATCCATTGTTCTTTACGTTGAAATTTACAATAGAACCTACACGCTGCCTCCTTAGGATTCAGGTTCTATTGGAAATACTTAGGACTCACACAATAGTGACACGGTTCGTTCTTGGTACTAAATCAAGTCAAGTTCAATCATACATAAGAATATTTCTATTACAATAGTATGTCGACCTGATCCGAGAATGAACCGTGAGCGGTGCTATAGTGTGTAACGACCCTAAATATTGGTGTACTACCACGCGCAGTTTGGCAGTAATATTTTTTTAGTTAATTTATTAATATTTTTAGTCGTATATATATACATATGTGTAATTAGTATTAATTATATATTTAATTCATTTTAATTTAACGAATGTTATGTTTTATTTTTCTTAAATAAAAAAGCTTATGAAAAAAAAAATCATGCATCTAAAAGTGAGTATAAATTTATATTCTACTAGTAAATATTGTATAGTCATAACATAGTAAGTAAATCACCATAAAGTTTTTATAGTATTTAGTTTTATTTTTTATTTAAGACTTTAAGATAAATTTATCAATGAATATAATAATATTATGTTGCACATTGCATTCCGTACGTTGCGGGTAGGTAGAGAAAATACCATGCTTTTCCTAGTTAAAAATGGGATGATATGAAAATATTCAATATTTTATTCCCCTGAGTGGCAATCGAACCCACAACAGTCGCACGCTCGTGCCCTTGCGACACGACGGCCTTAACCAGGGACAACCAATCAATATAAAATAAAATGAAATATAAAATGAATACAATATAAAATGAAAAAAATATTATTATTTTTTTGTCTAACCGCCCAAGAAACAAATGGTACGTCAAATTTTAACTTAGTAAATCCGGTAGTTTGCTTGAAGGGTTTGATATCTAGTCTATGAATGTATTTTATTTAAACTCCTGCACGTTTTCATATACTTTTACAAGTGTAGACATAATGTAATTGGTACAATTCATCTTCCTTTTCTACCAACTGTAAGAAAAAAAATTATGCCCAGTTTTATCAGTGCTAGAAATATAAGAAAAATAACTGTAAATTCATGTACTATATTCATATTAATATTCTTTCACATTCCAATTTCAAAATTTATCTGTTTAAATTTGTTTATAATAAAAATAAGAAAACAACAAAATGCATAAATATAAGTCTGATTATAAATGGGTAAACCCATAACTGTTGTTACGATTTCCACTCGGGGGAACAAGTTTTTCTTGCTCTGGTAAAAAGACAAAACGCCGCCTGCTGAGCTCCACCATTCATCTTGCATCACCTCGAAAATCAGGTAGAAAGTTAGGAAATCAATGTCTTCGGTTCCATGTATGCAGAAAAAGGTTTGAAGCTAAGCTTTTAACAATTTAAAAACTCACCAAAGTAGCTGCTTATGTAATATACAAAAATGTCATTTCTAATAATCTACATACAATTAAAAATTTTTTTTAAAATAGATAAAAAATAAAATAAATTCTATAAATATTGATTTTATTTCATTATCTATTTATTGTTCTTCATATTCTTTATAGATGATATAAGTTGAAAACATTTTTTAATATACGCATTCCTAGTCAACTGTAAATAACATTCAATGTTAAAATACTTTAATAATGAAAATTCTATGCAACAAAATGTAAAATGCAGAGAAAAAATGCAAATGGATGTACATAATGTAATACTGAGATTGATATTCACAATTTGTATAGTATATTTTCCTCTTAGGAATTGCTTCGAAAAATTTTTTGAGACTGTTTGGTGAATGAAAAAGTAAATATTTTTAATTACTATTGCATCTAACTGAATATTGACATTAAAATGAGTAAAAAGCGGTTAGGTTACGCAGTGGTTGCAGGTTCACATCCTCATTTCTAACACTTACGTGCGATAGCAACAGAGAATTGCTTTGGACTCGGAAAACTCGGAAAACATGTTTTTTTTAGTAAAATATGTTTAATATTTGTAAAAAAAAATTGCCTCAGTTACTTTAGCTAAAAATTTTAAAAACTAAACTTTCACCACAGTAAATCAATTATCCAATTTGTTGATATTATATTATAATATAAACTATTTATGACAGCTTATTAAGATTTAAGCTCAGTTTTTCATTTGTTAAAAAAGATAGGCATTCAAAAAAAAAGAAATAAAAATAAATTTTATCGTGTTATGGAAAAGGTCCTCGATTTTTAGGACTGCCCATTACGATCCGTCACTGTCACTGGGCTCTTGTAACAATTATGCCGCGTTTTACTGTGAATTTTATGATATTTTATATTTTCCAGTTAATTTTAACTGTTATATTACTAGATTCTTAGGTCAGGCTTAAGATTATTTATTTTTCATTAGAAAACAATTACATGAGTTAATAACATATTACAATAAAGATAATAATTTATTGTTAGATGACTCAATTAAATTACTTTTGCAGTCCAAGTATTTCAGTTAAGATTTGTTCACTGCAGGTTATGAGTTCTATGCATATTCAAATGAAATTGCAGCATACATATGGTAGATAGTGTAGGTAGAGGGAATCTGGGAACCTTGTGTTAAGGCACCTGTTTCCATTGACACACTTTCGTTTTCGGATTTCTGTCAGATTTTGGCTCCGTTCCGCTACTCAACACGCCATGTGTTGAGTTGCGGAACTCAACAGAGCGCTTTGCCTTGTAACCAGAGCGAAGAAATGAAAATATTGAATATT